>WTSP01003688.1:409432-451791 GCA_025331215.1 Actenoides lindsayi | reverse complement strand
GCGCGGCGGCTGGCGTGGCCGCGGCTGCGTGCGGGGTGACGGGGGGGGGGGGCGCCGGGCAGGGGGGCGGGGGGGCGCCCGCCGCGGGGGGGGGGGGGGGGCGGGGGGGGGGGGGGGGGGAGGAGGCGCGCGCGCGCGTTGCTCAGTCATGGTGGCTCATGGCGTGGAGAGCGCGTTAGGCCCGGTGATGGGGGCTGGCGGGAGGCTGAGGCGCGGCCCGGGGAAGACTCTGCTCAGAAGCCCCAGAGGACTTGCTCTGGGCTTTCCGGATCGGAAGGTGGATTCTCGTGAGGGTGGGATAGCCATTCTGGGCGGGTTGGAACGACTTTCTGTGGAGCGAGGCTGGCGTTGGCCTTCGCAGAGGTGTCCTCTGGAGGCCGCGGCGCGGTCTCTTCTTTTTCGAGCCTGAAAGCTAAAGGGCTCTGGCGGCCGCCTGCCGTTACGGGGCTTCGGAGGTGGGCGGGGAGACGCCGCCGCCATTACCGCGCGCACTCCCGCCGCATGGGGGGAAATGTGGAGGCGCTTCCTGCCTCATGAATGGGCCCGGGACCACGCGCGCCCTAAGGCCGGAGAGGAGGAGGAAGGGGGGTGGCGGCGGTGGCGGGGGCTGAGCCTCCACTGGCGAGCAGAGCACGAGCCTGGGGAGGCGCTTTGGGAACCGAAAACCGCGCCCGGGACCTTCCGGATGGGCTTTGAATCGGTTCGCCTGTTGTGAGCTCACATGCTTCCATTTCCCCTGCAGACCCAGCATGGCCGCCCAAGGAGAGCCTCAAGTGCAGTTTAAGGTAAGGGAGTGGTTTAGTTGTTCGTTTGTGTTTTTCTTTCAGTAGAAAAGTAGCACGAGCAGCTCTCGAGTGCCAACGTGGACGGTAGGTTTGTTTTTTGAAGTGTTCATCTTCTTCTTAATCATGCAGTTAGTTTATAGCAGAATCTTTCTGTAAAAGTTATATGCAATATTTTGTCAATCTGATGCTCTTTGTAGCTCAGTGTAAAAAAAAAATAGTGATACTTTGCCTATAGAATGATTTTTAAGTTCAGGAGTGAAGTTCACATCCAGAAGTGCTTAAAGTGTTTTAGAATAGTCTTTTCCTGCTTTGTATAAATTGCTTGGTGAAGAAAACTTAAAATATTTAAAAACAGGATTTCTGGTGGTTTATGTGGGTTATGGTGGTTTGGTTTTTTTGTTATCTTGGCAGCCAGAAGTCCTTAAGACTGCTTCATGAAAAGTTACTTTTGTTTCTTATGATACTTGGCTAGACTATTCTGGTTTTTAGCAGTGCATTAGTTTAGGTTGGTTGGTTTGAGTTGTGGGTTTGGTTTTTTTTAGTTGTAAGATTACAGTGGGTGTCTCTGATTTGGGTGCTTATATGATTGCTGTTGTTGTGGCTTTCAGCTCCAGGAGCTAGATGAGTTTGATGAGAGTTATACCACGAGAGGCGTCACAAATTTGGTCCCAGTACAGTGAGTCCCTTCATGGGGAATTTAGTCTTGCTCACAGCATACTGTAGAACTAACATCTTTGTGGTAATAGTAGTTGCACTAAAATAACCAATAAATGTTTCTGGAAGTGTATTTAACTTTTTTTTGCTTTTATGTATGAACAGCTTGTCCTGGTTGGTGATGGTGGCACTGGTAAAACAACATTTGTAAAACGTCATTTGACTGGTGAATTTGAAAAGAAGTATGTAGGTATGTTTGAAGAAACATTTGACATCTAATATTTTGCGATTAAGTGTAATTAATGACTTGCTAAGTGCACTGCTTTTTCTTACTACTATAGCAACGCTGGGTGTTGAAGTTCATCCTCTGGTGTTCCATACCAACAGAGGCCCCATTAAATTTAATGTATGGGATACAGCTGGCCAAGAGAAATTTGGTGGGCTGCGAGATGGCTATTACATCCAAGGTAAGATGTCTGCAGATGTGGGGAATATTCTGTACCTCCTAAAGTTCAATTCATCATCCTATTCACGTTGGCCACTCAAAGCTGTCAGTGTGCCTTCAAGTGATAAGCTGGTTTCTGAGTCTTCAAACTCTTCATGGAGATATGGTAGTTTTATTTGTGCTGATGTAGGAATGTTCTAAGGTTATGTTTCAGTATGCTATTGAAGGCTTTAATAAAGAGTAATGGTGCACCTTAAATGACAATGTATTGCTGATGAAATTCAGTGGTTAAGAGGTGGAAGTATGTGCTTCAGATAGTAAAAATTTTTATCTGTGTTAGCACTGTGCTAAGGCCAGGACTTAGAACACAAACCATAAGATTTTAGATAGAACAGTAAAGTTGTACATCTCTATCTCAGAGTTTTGGTGATCTTTTTAAATTAGTACTGACAGTGTCCCTTCTCCTTGACCCATGCTGTGTTCTCTTTGCTTCAGTCACCTGCCTATCTTTAAAATTTTGCAATGGATTATTAAAGCTTGGCATTGTTCTGTTTTATTGAGAAGTATGATCAAGTCAGCCCTGGTGTTCTTAGAAAACTGTTCTGGACAAGGGCATCCTGAGGCACCTACAAGCTCGCAACCTACCTGAAAGCCTCAGTAGGATGTCTAATTTTAGTTAGAATTGTGTTAACTAGTTCTGCCAAATACTTGTGTAAAATAGTTTACTGTAGTGATCCTTGTGTATTGTACCATGTGACACTGTTATTCAGTGGGACGGTTGCATTGACTAGCTGGTGTTTGATTGGGCACTGAAGATGTGAGATGACATAGTCACATGCTGAGTTCTGTGGACTTGTGCATTGAACTCTTTAGCAGAACATGGGCTTGCAGAAATGTAAAGCCCAGAGGGAAAAGTTAATGTGGATACTTAACCCTAATACGGGATTTCTGTGGGTGACTCTTCTCTCTCCCATCTTCCAAGCAAGTGCTTACTCTGGTGTAACTTGACTATTCTTTTCTTGCAGCTCAGTGTGCCATCATAATGTTTGATGTAACATCAAGAGTTACTTACAAGAATGTACCTAATTGGCACAGAGATCTGGTACGAGTATGTGAAAACATCCCTATAGTGTTGTGTGGCAACAAAGTGGATATTAAGGACAGAAAAGTCAAGGCAAAATCCATTGTCTTCCACAGGAAGAAGAATCTCCAGGTATGTTGGTGTGAGCTTGTGGGACTTGATGTTTGTTTGATCTGTTGACTGCAGTTGGATTCTGTGCAGTAATTGAATGTTCTGCCTCTGTCACTACAGACTGTAGTACTTCAACTTTGTCTTGTTGGCTGTTTGAACCTAACTTTGGGGAAGGGGGAAGTGATGGTGCTAGATGATCATCACTGGTCATGGCAGAATCTGTGATAAGTTGTTAAAGAGCTTGTGTGCATTTGGCTTTCACTGCTCAATCTCATCAGATGACATAAGTGAGACTAAAGTTGATTGAATCACAAGAAATACAGGTGTACAATTGCCTTCTGAAGGTTCCATCTTTGATCAGATGGGATAGTTTATTTTCAGTTATCAATTTCTGCCTGTCTGAAGCTGTACATGCCTAGACAGATCATAACTGGTTCAGAGCATAAACAGAAATCACATAGTCAAAAAGAATACGAAGGTAAAAGTTGAGCTGATGATGTGCATGTTAATCCTGGTATGCACTTAATAACAACTAGAGGTGCCTTTTTAAAAAAAATAATTTATAATATGTACTTTTTTGCAGTATTATGACATTTCAGCTAAGAGTAACTACAACTTTGAGAAGCCTTTCCTCTGGCTTGCTAGAAAGCTAATTGGGGATCCTAACTTGGAGTTTGTTGCCATGCCTGCTCTTGCACCTCCTGAAGTTGTTATGGACCCAGCACTGGCAGCACAGTATGAGCAAGACTTACAGGTAAGTGAGAATGAGCACAAAGGTCTAACGATTGCCTGATAACTAGTGTTTGGACTCCTGGGGCAAGTAACTGAAGAACAGTTCTTAAGTGTAACCTCTTTGTTCCAGATTGCTCAAACCACTGCACTGCCAGATGAAGATGATGACCTGTGAGGGATGAAGCTGGAGCCCAGCGTCAGAAGTCTAGTTTTATAGGCAACTGTCCTGTGATGTCAGTGGTGCAGCGTGTTTGCCACTTTATTATCTAGCTGAACAGAACATGTGCTTAATCTTTGGGATGCTGAAAGAGATGAATGGGCTTCGGAGTGAATGTGGCAGTTTAAAAAAAAAAAAGAAAAAGAAAAAAAACAAAATAAAAAACAAACCAAAACTTCATATTTTGGACCTGCATATTTAGCTGTTTTTTGGACTGCAATTACTTCCCCTTTTGAGTTTCAAATACAAGACTGCTGCAGTCACATCAGAGTGTTAAGTGGTAAATCTTGTTTCTGTCATTCCCATTCTTTTGTTTAGATAATAAAGATGTATTTCAAGTATCTCTAAGTAAGTGAACTTTCATGCATTGTTAGGAAAACTCTTCAGTGTCTTCTGTTCTTCAATGGAGGCTAATACTTGGTTGTCTACTCCATTTCTCTTTTTCTGTTCTCATTTTCCTTCCTGCTTCTCATGTTATGCTCTTGCTAAATCAGAGCTAACAATTAACCTTCCCTTGATTTCCTGAAGCATATAATTAAAGCACCTGATCAGAGCTGAACTACCAGGTAAAAAAGCAGTGGGCTTTTGACTGGTAAATGTGACTGGATCAGGGTTCCCATGTGAATGGGAATTTTTGTGGTCTGGAGGGTGTTTTGAGAGAGAAGTGTGTAGTTCAGCTTGTGTGTGCTACCATTAGATACAGTCTCTCAACTTTCTTAACTTTTATGTTCTACAATATGCCTTCAGAGCTCTGTATTTTTAGTAGCCAGAAACAAATGGCATCCAGGTCTGTTAGGTGACTCAAAAGCTGTATCTTTGCATGGAACATCATTTGGTAGAGCTATAGCTGATTAAACAAACTCTAAGCATCTTAAAATTCACTAACTAGAAAAAAGCTGTAATTTGAGCTAAAAAAGCTCTTGTCTACAAAACCTCATTATTAACTAAAACCACATTTATATAAATATCTAGACTTTATTGTAACTGCACCAAGTTCTTAATTTGAAACTAGCTTATTACAACACAAATGGTGAAAAATGTCAACTTTTAACACTATCTGGTAGAAATTAATCTTGGTCAATATTAGTACTGCTCGTAAACAAAACTAAGTTTAAGATGCCATTTTTCAGTAGTGTTTTGAGTACATGAAGCCTTGGAACTCTTCAGTTTTGTATTTTTGGTTTCTTAATAAAGTGGAGCATTTCATTTATTCCTTTTAACTTGCATGTTTGTGTGCATAACTCCTTGAATATTTATTCAACTCTTCTGATACACGGTAGCAGAAAGTGTGGACTAAAGTTATTACTTCTGCAATACTGTTGTAAAGGAAACACTTAGTGCAAGTCTGAGTTGTGTGGTTTGGGGGGCTTTGGTTCTGGTTTTTAGCTAGTCAACGAGAAGCTGGGTTATGATATTTAGGACCTGAAACTAATTAATGAAAATAAGGAATGTCATATATTTAGTCTGTAAAAAGACAAACTCTCACTTTACGTTGAACCTTCTTGCTGCATCATCTTGCTATAACTTCATATTGTAGGTTCTTGCCTGTAGTGTTTACTAATTTACCTGTGCATATCTTGGGTTAATACTGCTGGCTTTACTGTCTGCTGCTGTGTTACTTAGTGTGGTAGCTTTTTTGCCTTTAAGCTGTCTCAATTCTGAAAATGCAGTGCGTAAACAACACTGATTTAGAAAACTTGTAGTTCTGCAACATTGATATACTTGACAAAAAAAAAGCAGCACTGAAGTTGAGTTACATGGTAGAGTGTATGTGATATAACCCTTACCACTCGCTTGCTGCACGCAGGTACTAGCCTTTGTATGAATTCCTGCAAACTGCTGAAAAGACTTATGAAAAGTGAAATAGCTGTGTAAAGACTAGTGTACCTGTTCCAGGCTCTGCTTTGTAATTTTCAGTGTTACTTCCAAGTCTAGAAAAGCTCATCTCTGAAGTAGGCAGTAATGCTAGCTTCAACTGGAAATGTTGCAGGAGTGGATTTAAGTCCACTTGTTGCAGCGTTACAGTTGTTTTGTCACATTTAGTTCCCTGTTAATTGTTCATTATAAATAATGCAAGTTGCCTTAATATGCATGTGCAGATTCCTCAGTTGAAGTTACTTAACTGTAACACTCTGAAGGAGCTTTTTACAAATTGGGTTTCAGCAAAATAACATTTAGTCAAGTAATGAAAATAAAACCTGCATTTGAAGAGCCTCTCTACTAAATAGTTATCAGTCTGTATCTGAGCTCTGCCATTGTAAGGACTGAATTGATGAGACTGAAATCCTCTCTTGCCTACTGACTTTGTTCTAACCATACAATCAAGTAGATGAATTGTAGGAGTTCCTGTATTCCCTACACACTATTCGGTGAGTTTACCCACACTAAAATAAATCTCTTATCAGGTTGGTTTTCAGTAATTTGTCATAGACTGTGCTTGACTTCAGCTTTCAAAAGCAGGGCAAGGTACTGGGCCTTTTACTGTTTCTAGTTCCATGGTAAAGCTGTGAGTTTAGGAGTCCAAATCCAGAGGGCTGTATTAGCAGAGTTGAACTAGCAAGTGTGCAGAACAGGTAAGGCAAAAGTGTTGGTTAATAAACTGGCAGAAGAAATGTTTTGCTGTTTTTCACTGAACCTTTACATCAGGGTGTGTTAAAACTTTCCTCAGGAAACCTAGTCTTGGATCTCTTGGGATTTCAACAGATTCTTTTAAAAACATGAAACTGCAACAACCTGTGTGCCAAGAAGGTTGATGTCTGCCCCTCATGCCTTTGGATTACAGTACAACAGAACTTTGGCCTTTTTCCTTTAGAAGTGGTTTTATGTTGTTAATACAGTTTTAGTCTAAGCTAATGGAGAAAACAGTGCTGAGACAAATGGTTGTGCCTTAACTGTCCTAAGAAATACACGGTTTGATTGAAGCCACTTGTTCTTACCTGGATTGATAGTACTGGTCACTTTTATCTTGCCCTAGTTTTGGCAGCGGCTGCTTGGGCCCTGTTAAACCAGGATTGGTAGCAATGTCTTACAAGTAACTGAAAAGCTCCATCTGCTGCAGCTTTGGTTGGTTTATTTCTGCACAGCCACATTAATTTCTGGTGTCTGTTTTTGTGTCTGGGTGTTTGTGCTGAGCTGAGAAGTTTGCCTTTGAGAGTTTTTTCCTAGCACATGCTGCATATGAGCATCCCCTGAAGGAGTCCTTCCTTGCATGTGTCCTGTAACAGCTGAACATCTCTGCAAGTGGCCCAACGTGGGAAACCAAATTGATCCTGGAATTCTGCAGTTAAAGGAATCTGATTCCCACATTTCTACTAACATGAGGGGAAGAAATTTGAGAATATGAGCACAATTGTTCCAAAATGTTGTTATAGACAGAATATCACTTTATATAACACTAATAAATCCACTTTCTCTGAAGTCAGGGCTTTAATATATTTAATGCAAGCATTCAGAATTGAATTGCTTCAGTATAGTTCCAGGTTACTAGAAGTCAGTGAGCCTAGTTTACTCTGTTGCCTGTTTCCTTATTGACACTCTAATAAAGGGCTGATAGGGACAGCTAAAACCGTCAGTGTAAAGTAGACTGTAATAAGCAGGAAGCTTATAAGGTGATCTCTTACATCTAAGAAGAAAACTTTCACTTGTGTCCTTCCCCTGGGGATCATCTGAGTGACAAAATCACAGATTACACTTTGAAGTATCAGGATCTTTCCAGATAGACCTATTTAATGCTTTTGTACAAAGTATTAAACTAAAGACAGCAAATAACTGACTATAGTATAATGATTTATAGAATATAAATTGTTCTTGTTTGCTTTGAACTTCTTTTCAGGTAAGAGCTTGCCTGAGCCAGTACCCCAGTCTGCTTTCCCTTTTGTTATACTAATTCCTGCTGCTGCTTCATAAGCTTTTTCACTACACCAATCCAGTGGTAACTTGCTGATGACTTTTTGACATCTTGGTGACTTTTGAGAATAGTGCTGGTGGGAAACAATGTGTGTTTGCTTATACTGGAAATAAAAGTTAACTTTCCCATCAGGCTTTTTTTCAGTCGATTACTCAGTAAAAAAAACGCTGTTAAAGGTTTCAGGTCTCAGGTTGGGTTCACAGGGCAAGTATTTAGGGGAAGTGCTCATTTATAAATAAAAAGGTGGGTCATAATAAGAGATGTCTGCATTTTTTTTGCATTATTTGTTGCCTTTTGCTTCTGGATCTAGTATTTTCGTATTTGTGCCTGGATGTTTTGTTGTACTTGAATACGTAAATGGATGTCTAGTTATAAAACTTAGACTACAGCATGTGAGGACAGCAGTTCTTCAAAGATTATGTTTGAAGGAGCTGTTTGAGACATTGCCTGCCAGTCACAAGTGCAGAAGTTTATGGCCAGGTACACCAGGCTTAACCCAAATGAAAGAGTAGTTCTTGACCCACTACCTTGACAAGTCTGATACAGCATAAATTACTTTTCTAAGCTGGAATAGTTACTGCAGATTCCCCTCCCACCCCTGGCCTCTTGCTAGCCACTAGACTAGCATCTGAAAAGACAGGGGGGTCCCAGCCTTGAATGAAACTCTGGGACGGGAGCTGAGGAGTTGATTGTGGTACCAGTTCCAGCCGCGCGATGGGGCCGGTGGGCTGTGGAGCTGCTCTGCTCCCCTCCAGCCGGGCTGAGCCGGGTGGAAAGGCCCCTCCTGGGGCTGCACCAGCGTCGCGGGTTGGGGGAGGAGGCAAAGTGGCTTTTTGCTTTGTTACAGTAACAAATGACTTCCATGCAGTAGCAGATGCTGGTTGATTAAATTTTCAAAACAGCATGTAAGAGGTTTTCTTTTTGCGCAGCATTACTCTTTGCTGCAAAATAAGATAAACATAGTTGGACTTCGGTAGGGTTTTTTTTTTCTTTAGGTTAAATTCACTGTCTTGGTCTATTTCATACTCTTAATGGATTACAGGAGGCTTTTCTGTTATTCTAATGCTCTTAGGTTAGCAAAGATTAGGCACTGCTGTGGTGGTACTTTTTTCCCTACTTTTCAGCAAATGTAGGTTAAAAAAAATTCAGACCTTACTATATGGAACCGGTCAACGTTTTCATAACAGATATTGAATTAAAGTATAAGTTTACCCAGGAAAAAAAATAGTCTGTGCATTAAGTGCTGATTCCCTAACCCCGATGCAAAACAAAAATCTAGTGAGGAATATGAAATAATCAAATCTAGCAGAGTACTGTGCCATGTAATTCATGGTTTGAACTTGTAGTCATGTTACAGTATGAACAGCGAAACAAACAGGAAGCTTTAAGGATTGGTGTCCTGAGTATTATAGTTTGTTTGGTTGTGAAGAGAGGCTAAATAAAGAATAAAAATGTTCTTCTAATCAGACCTTCAAATCTGAATTTAGGGGGGCTGGAAGAACTGCTGTGCCAGATTGCTCTAGTTATGCTGCAGAATGCTGTCATTAAAGTGCCTCAGAGGTAATCTGCCCGTTTCATAGGTGATGAGCTGCACCCGTACTGGGCAGCTGAGGTCCCTGGTGAGTGTGGAATAAGCAAGTGACTGACAACAGGGAAATTCCCAGCTGATGTAGCGCTTCTGGAACTAATGGCAGTTCTTGCACAGGAGAAGGTGGGGGGGGCAGTGTGGCACAAAACCAAGTGGCATCCTTGGAAGCGTAGACTAGACCGTTGGTAAGATAAAGCAAAGGGCAACACGTTGCATGAGGCACTGAGATGACACCTCTGTTGTAAAGGGTTGAACCTGTGAGAAGGAGTATGAAGGAACTCGAAAGCAGCATGTACATAAGCTGGACCACCAGGAAAGATACAGAGAATGGATGAAGGCAGATATAAGTTACGACTAGAGAACAAAATGCTAATATGCTAATAATGCAATGATGATTAATGTAACGTTCCAAAGCATAACTAGCTAATAGCAATTATACTTAATGCAAGTCTGCTACTGGATATGAAACCAAGTAGAAGAAAGCAGTAGGGGGAAGGAAAGGTACGAGTTGGAGAGGGAGTGGAAATGCTAAAAATCTTTAGTAACTGAGACCTTCACTAGATGGTTCTCTACCACAGATAACCTAAAGAAAGACCACCTTGGTACCCAGCAAATGGTAAGAACTCCCTGTACCTCTACTTGAGAGGCTCATCATGCCCCTGTGCCTTGCTGGAAAGCACTTAAGGTAATGTTGACAGGATACCACAATAAAAAGCTTTAGAGAGAAGAAATGGACCTAACAGGAAGTAGTTTGTTCATCGCTCATCTTTGTTGTGCACAGGTCAGTTGACTTCACCAGAACTTCAGTAATTTAAATGGAAGCTGCCTGAGAACAATCTGTGTTAATGCCCTGCAGCTTGAAGATTACTTGTCAGAGCATTTTGCTACTTTCTTGTAGGTGAATAACTTGGATTTTTCTGGCTTGGGTGTTACTTCAGTAAACAGCAGGGACCTTTAATAACATGTAAAGGATAAATATGACTTGGGCATGTAACATAATCTGTGCTGCAGTTTGAAAGACTTATACCCTGGGACATGCATTTTTCTATTACCTGTTTTATTACTCCTTTCAGTGATTTTGATTGACTACTTTTGCTGTTCAAGTACTTCAGTTATAAGCCTTTAAATGGGTGGGTGCTCCCTTTTCGATATGCATGTGCACAGTACCTTGTACAATTAAGATCATGTCCTGACCTGGAAGCTTCAGCACATCATATGTGAAACAATACTTTTATTTTTCATGTAAATGTTACATATCAGCTTTGTTGAATAAATGCAAGCAAAAACATATAGGTATGTTTTTGCTTCTCTCTTGCCTTTCTAAAACTGATTGATAGAAGAAAATATTACCTGCTTGGATTAATTGTGTTTTAAAAGTTCTGGGTGGGTTTTTTGTTGTTGTTGTTGGTTTTTTTTAGCTCAGTTGCTGTTGACCTCTACTGAGTGGATACTTGTTACTAGTGGTTTACTGCTAGTAAAGGACTAATGCTATTAATCCCCTCTGAGCAATGGATAAATCCTACTTCTGAATACGTGACATACATCACTGGCTATTTAAAATCTAAGGTGTTAAGTTTTGTAATGCCATTTTCACAGGTACTGGCTTGACTACAGAGCTGTTTCTTCCTTATTTAATTCTACGGATATATTGATTTGGTATGTTTTTCTTGATGATTCTGTCTCCTGCTCTTCACCCCAGCTGACTTTGCATGTGCTAAAAAAGGCTTAGTGCCCCAGAGAAAGAAGGGAAACACTTAATCTCTTGAAAAATCAGTATTTCTAACTAATTAAAAAGGATCTGAAGAAGGTCGTTATCAGTCATCCTGAGCTGCCAGTGACTTCTGAAAATGACAGGTATTTAAGGAGCCTATGAAAATCACTGAGAGATTAACAAATCCCCTGGAAAAAGAAAAGGGTATTTTTTTTCACCTCCACATCATTTCCATTTTCATAGTCAAAATCCCATTTTGAATACTTGATTTTATTGTAGTTTGCTTTCCTGCAGTATGCATTAAGAACAGTGACAGACACAAAGAGGATTTTTTTTCCCTTTTGTTTATTGTTTTGAAAATGTTTTTAGCCAGTTCCATGATTCTAGGGTGTGTCTTGTGATTATAGGATCTTTGGGATGGCTGTTGCAGCCAACAGATGTAAGTGATTTTTCTAGTCAGATTGTTAAACATTACAGCAGAGCAAGGAACAAACCAGTAGGAGTCACAGCAGTGAATGGGAGAGAATTTATTTAAGCGTTTGGTTTATGTGTTGGCCCTCTTCTGTCAATAGAGAGCTAAAACTCCAAGACTCAGTACCTGAAATTGCAGAGATTAGTCTGGATCTTAATTCTGGAATTCATTTTTTATGCTTTTAGGTTAACAAATGGGTTACATTTCAGATTTGATGACTCTTCAGATCTTAAGAGTGCAGATTTGCAAGCTATTGCTAACATTTTAGCCAGCTCTCTGAGTTGTCCCTTCCCTCTCATTGCTTTTGCCACTTCGATCTAAAGTAAGAAACTACAAAAGACAGGAACTGTGTTATTCCACATAGAAGGAAAACTCTTTAATGTGCATCTATAATAGATTCGGATGTTCCTACTGGGAAGTAATTTGCAGATTGTCTCCTGGATGCATTCTATATTTGTGTTAGTAAACTTCTTTCATGAAGCAGTTGAATTAAACTTTCATGGAGTTGCAAGAGAGAATTAAGTAAGGCTTTAAGAGGAAAAATTGGCATGATTTCCCGGGGAAGACTTTATCTTGGTGAAATACTTCTGTAACGAAGAAAATCTGACTACCTGAGTGATACAAAAAAAAAAAGAAGTACAGTTACAGGCAGTGGCTTTTTGGCAAATAAGATTTGGCTTAATCACATAAAGGAATTTGTGTGATGTGTTATTTATCTAATTATCCAGTTTTATGTAAACTTGACATTAAGACTTAGATAAAAAGATTTTATTTAATTTCATCTTTGGGATTTGCCCAAAAACCTAAACTATTTTGTGAAAATAGAATGTTTTCTTCACTGTTTGGTATGTTAAAGGCACTGCCACAACACAAAAAAAGTCTACTGAACAGAATGATACCATAAATACACAACAGAAAGATTAATCCAATAACTACTGATTAGTAATGGGACATCATCCAAAGAAAACTTGAAGGTATTTATTGTATGATGTTATTCATCTGCTAACTTGGTCTTTGATTCATCAGGCTCTTACTTATTTTATATATCCTTTTGAAAATATTCAGCTTAACATTACATATGTAGCTTGACAAAAGTATTTTCATTCGATTAGGCCTACATTTTACTGCCAAAAAACTGTATTTTGTTTTCTGGCACCAACCTGCAACTTCTCGTTTTCTTAATTAGAAAAATATTTTTCCATGATAGCGTTAGCCATGTTGAATTAGCTCCAGGATTTTTGTTTGTTTGCTTTTTTTCTCCAAGCTGAACTGTTCCGTTTGTCCTTTTCAGTACAAGCAACTAAAAGGAAACTTCATGCAGTATTTTTGAGTGTGTTCCACTTTCTGACCAATTATGCCAAAGTATCTTGCTACTTGATACGTCCTATGGACCAGAGTCATGTAATGGCCACTGCCACCCTTTGATTGGCTGTTGTTAGATGGCATCATGCATCAAAGAAGATCTGTAATGCCTGAAGTTCTTCTATCACTTTTCAGTTTAAAATTTATCATAGATGAGCTTTTCACTGGTAGTTAGTGTGCATTATGTAACGGATGACAGTGAAAAGGGGTTAAATGTCTGAAAACAGATGCTGCATAATTCTTCTAGCCCATGAGAAAAGTGCTATAGTATGTTACCACAGCCACACATGCACTTCATCCCTGAGGAAAAGAGAAGTTTTGTGTTGGAATCCGTAAGAAAGCAGGACTCTGCCTTTTCTACCTTATCCCCATCCCATATGTCAATACAGATTAATAGAATGTTACTATTTAAAATCAGTTGTTGCTTTTTTAAAACAGTTGGCAATTTAAGCAACAATCTGCTGTCTTTGAGTGAGATTTGTATTTTCCTGCTTTTCTCTAGAACTAGGGGGCTAGTGTTATATTTCAAGAGAATCTTCCATAGTTACTTTGCCAATTAGTACTGCCTATTACCGTGATTTTATTGTAATACAACAAAGAACAACATGGTGAAGGAAACATTCTTCAGTCTCTTTGAACGTGATGCAGGTGACAAATATTTAGTTTTTTTCTTCTTCTCCGTATGAAGATGTTATTACAAACTTTTTTTGGGCAGTCTGGAACAGTAGATATCTTTAGATGGTGTCAAATCCTGCCTGAAAGAAATTCTTCTTTTGAGGAACAGGAGGACTTATTTGCCGAAATTGATAGAAATTGCTTTAATAGCAGTAGTTGTTATAAATAAGCAAAAATTGTGAGAATGCAACAAATGTGCTGGAACTACTAATCAAAATATTAACTGATATGCAGTATTTTATTCCAGATGACCAATTTACCTGAATGAGCAATTCTCTTCAAATCACATAAGTTTTGCCTCTTTTAAACTTTCATTTACAATATGGAGATAAATTACCTACACTATAAAAATGAGAGCTAGTTAACTAAGTGCTGAGTCTTTTGAGATACCCAAATAAAAGCATTACCTGTGTACAAAGTAGTTTTTGAGAACTATTTTCAGCCAATTCACTCTAATCATAATTTTCAGTTCTCCTGCTCAAAGAGTAAGTGAGAGTTTGGAAAAGGAAAAAACCCAACCCTTCAGGCTACAGCCCTTTTATATACTGCCTAATGCAAGATGAACCTGTCTGACACAAGATGGGATTGCTTCTTTTAAAAATCCAGGTAGAAATCAGTCTCAGTGAATTAGATAGAACTGGTGTACACTGAGCCATGGCTCGATTGAAAGGCTGAAATGAGCCATACAATGGAAGAGACAGCTTTGAGTCTGCTTTACAGATACTGATACAGCCTTTGACTATGTGAGATGTAGCTCATAGGAAGAAGTAAGTTTTGTACTCCATTTCTTGCCTATAAGTTGTACTGTTAGGTTAACTCTTCATCATAAGTGTATGTTTGAACTGCAGTAAAGTGTCTTTTCTTGCAGCCAGTTAAATCTTAGAAGCTGGGGGAAGGAGGGGAGATCTAATGGAGCAGTTGAGGACACAGCCTGTTTTAGGAAGGGGACTGCAGAATCCAGGCAGAGGTTGCAGGACAGGGATGCACATGTCAAATAAGGATCAGGTGAATTGGCACAGATTGCTCCTGCCTTACTTGGTGGCAGTGCAGTTATCAGCAGGGACAGCTTCTTCGCCCGATAGTACTTTGTGCTTGTGCAGTAACTGGAGGGAGAGGACTTTTTCACCAAGTCCTTGACCTTCCTGTTGAGTGTGAGCACTGCAAGAGTTTCAGAATACAGCTCCAATATGCTGCTTTGGAAGTGCATGTACTGAATTTGGTCTGAGAGCTAGTGCAAGAATTTCCCATTGCTACAGTTCTGTCCAAGGTCAGCTTCATAGGTGTAGGAATTACTTTTTCATTACCAAAGTGATGATAAAAAATGGAACAACCTCAGACTGTTCTTTAGCATGGGCTTACAATTCTACATTGAAATATGATCATGTGAAGAGAAAATAATAAACTATTAGAAGTGACCCCTTCATCTGTGCAACTGCTTCTGCTTCAGAGTTCTGTGAGTAAATAACTCACTGCAAAAATTCTCTTCTGGTATAAAGCTGTGTATTGAGAAGGTGGCAAGTTTGGCACAGGATCTTGTTTTGGTTCCTTGTAGATGTGCAAATCTAATTAAATTGCACCTATGGATGTCGGAGCAGTTCCAAGAGAGCTGCTGGGGTTGCCCTGGATGTTTCCCATAGCAAAGGACAGCTGAAGCACTTTACAAAACTGTGGGGATTTCTGTGTAAATGAATTAAACAAAACCCATTCTAGAGCTCATTACTAGTTCTACAACCACACATCCATGACAAGGAGAAAAGTTAGTACTAAAATTTCCAATTTAAGTGGATGGATGTTGATATGTCACCTGTAACCATGTTAATAATTTCTATTGCTGACAGAGAAATAGTTTGACCAGGGAGTCATTTTAATCCAGAATGTTTATTGATGTGTTAGTAGAGACTGTGATATTAGAAATGTTTTACAAAAATCTGTTGCCTTTACTTTTAAAATACTTCTTTTTAAGATGTTTGTTACGACATTTTAATCACAGTTATGCACCAGCTCTCTTGTGGGAAGTTAATGATTCCAATGAAAACAAAGGAAAAAAACTGTATTAAAGAGTGTTTGTCTTCTGCAGTGTAAAATATTTTTAAAGGATTATTCTCTCCGCTTGTGTTTACATAGTTAGCAATAAATATTTTTAACTTCAGGTTATTTTTAATTTCCTGATAAATGTTAGCTACAGCATTTGCTAATTTGCTGTTTCAATAATATAATCATCCTGAATGAACATGAGGTGAACAAGGAAAGCTGAAACTGAAAGTTAAGTTTAATTATTGCATGACAGGTCACACTCACATGGTTGTGAGAGTGTTGAAACGGACATCATCAACTTTTTTGTTAAACCTTTGTTTTTGAAAGCCTTCTCCTTAAAAAAAAAAAAAAAAGGAGGAAAACATTAGAAACCTGGTGCATAAAAAATTTCCCTGTGCTGTTTGCAAGCTTCTGATTGTTGCTGTAGATCATCAGGCTTCCTGTTGTGGAAGGGAACTCATTGTACCTGTCAGCAAATGTCCAAGCTGCAGACCAGCCTTCTCGCTGATCTCTGCTTAAGTAGGACACACAAACTAGAGCTCTTTCATGGAACCTCCCCAGCACTGCAACACAGGGGTGTCACAGCTTGCTCCTGCCTTACTCCTTTCTCCTGCTCCCTGGGGGCCCTGCTGGGAGAGCTGTGCTGGGGAGAAACCTCTCCAGTGGGCTTAGCACGGGCTCCCCAGTTACCCAACATATGCAGACCTTTGTGCTTTTATTGACAGGGAAGTACTGCGAATAAACACTATTTCATCCACAGGTTCTTCAAGAGCAATCCACTGCGATTATTTGTCTTCTGAGTATTGGATCAGTTACCCTGGTTTGCACGCAAGATGCCCTGTGCTGCCTCTGGTCTGCGGTCGGAGCAGTGTGAATTTTCAGATCAGGTTTCCAAAGGATCACAAGAATAAATTCAGAATTTGTTTCTGCAAATACTCTCCAATGTCTGCTTGCAATTTGCTGTTTCCACAAAAATTTTTGGCAGTGAACATGTTTGCTTGGATTCTCACAATTGTTTTGGTAAGCATATTCTTTCCCTTGTCAGGCCCCTCTTGGCAAATATTTCAAATTCCTGTCTTTCTCTTTTTACATTTTAACTTTTCTCAGGATTTTTAGCTGCAGCTCTCTATTATTTCTAATGGTGGCTCTACTTGTCCATATGTGATGTAGAATTTTACACAGAATTCCTTCTTTGCCTTCAGGGTATGGAGGAGTTTGTGGCTAACAGTAATAAGGGAAAGAGCCTAAAAAATCCTAGAGGGAAATAAGTCAGACTGGTTATAACTAAGAGGCAAGGTAAATTTTTTTTTTTTAGGAACTGATATTCTGAATTTTCAAAATAATTTTGTTGTAGGTCCTAAATCAGGGTTACAAACAGAATATTATTTTTTAATTATTTACTTATTAAATTTGTTTTGTAATACTAAATTTTATATTAAAAATATTGAAGCATTCTTGCAGCGTGAAAGTCTTAAGGTTTCCAAAAATAATTTTGATCTCTTTAGTCTTTGCACCCTGGAGTCCTATCTCCTTGCCAGTCATCTGCAAGGATCTAGATACCACCAGAAGCTTCAGAAGTTCAGTATACATCCAGGGAGCCAACTGGGTAAATCAGAGCCACAGCTACTACCAAACTTGCTGGGCTTCTAGCTATATAATCTCTATATAAATTGTCAGTGGAAAACTGTTTAACCCTGAAAGTTATATTCAACTCCAGCCACGAGTTTGGTGAAGTTGTGATTAAGGAGTAGACCATTAAGAGGGCTAAGGTACTGGAAGGAATAGGTTGGTAGAGGTACCTGAAGAGATGGCACTAGGAGTCACAGAACAGATGGGTGGGGAGGGAAGAAGATAACTAAAGGTCAGAAGTCATAAAGGGGCAGTGACATGCATGGAAACAGGAACATGTGATCACTTTGCTATAGATCAGTATCTTTTGCATCTTTTTTTTTTTTTTTTTGACAGATAATGTGAGTGAGCATCTGGGGCTGAAAATAAGGTCTAATCTATCGACATAAGTTTTGGCAAAATAAAAGGTAAATAAAAGTGAATTTTGTGGAGACATATTAGCTTGGTTTGATTCTGATGTTTAGGTTCTGATCTTGCCTATGTCACCTTTAAATGGCTTATGGGGGGATAAAGAAGAGGTTGATACGGTAATGTAGGGGGGAGATGAATAGGGATAGAAAGCTTATTAAATCTTGTTTAATGTATTTCTCTTTCAGTTTACTTCAATGAAAATCAGAGAACTTGGAGGGAACTGGAACAAGATTTTACCATAGAGAAGCAGATTAAATGGAGAGTATCAACTAGTTCTAGCTGCTATCTCTTATACATATAATGATGCTTTATATTTGTGACATGGTTCAGAGTGTTAACTAAGAAGCTGTTATAGCAACACTAAAATGTAATTCATTTTTTATTAAAAAAGAGTGGCAACTAAAGAAAGAAATTCCTAGTTATTTTACTAGTTCTGTTGTGCCATTCTGAGCATACCAGTGAAATGGCTAATGCCTCAGTTTCCCCTTCTTGATAGAGACATAGTAAAATTAATTCCTGAGAGTGACATGTGATTTAAATCAGTTTTTTTAGAGGTCATGCTTCTTTAGACAGAGATAAATCTGTTACTTTAATAAATAGATTATAGCTTTCCTTCAAAAATTTCTGTCCAGAACTTGGTTTATTTTACTTAAGCATTTGAATTATGAACACTTGTTCTGGCTTTGATTCTTCAAGTGTGCAGATTGCTAAGAGCAGTAATCTCCTTTATCTGTTTGCTGAAGCACATCGACTTGCTTCCACTTGTTCCTAGCTGGCTGGTGTTAGGACCCAGAAAAGAGACAGAAGCAACGTGATATAAATAGAGTACCAGAATGGGACAAAGTTTGAGAAGAAAGCATGACATCACTCAGACTTGCTCTCCACCCAAAAAGATCTGGGATGGAGGTGCAAACGTGAGCTGGACAAGCGAGGAGTTAGTAACTCGTTTCAGCTCAGTTTCTGAGGGAACAGGGAGAGTTACAACACTCTGTGCTATAAGGAAGTACATTTTCTCGCTAGCAAAACTAAAATTGGCTTCAGAGCTCTGACAACGTGAAAGTAATTGAAAGGGAAAGACAACCATAGGAAGAAAGTTAAAAACAAGATCTTTTCTTTTTGGCACAGATTCTGACAGAAATATTTGACTTCTTTCCATGGAACAGTACAACTTTCGGATCTGATGCACATTTCTTTTAATTTTGCTCCAATCACTGTAATTTATTTATAGTTAAATGAAGAGATCTTATAGTTAAATGAAGAGATCAAAGTGTGAAGCAAGCAAATACTAAGACTGGAAGGATATTTTGCCATCACTGAAGAAACGGACTTTTTGAACCTGCATGGAAAATGTCCCTTTTAATACAAGAAGTAGCAAAGGAAAACTTATGATTGAAATCTTACAGGAATTTGATTTCAATCATACTTTTCATCTTAATTAGACCATGGAGAATTTATTACCTCAGCTTTGTTGTCATTATTCTTTGCTGATTTTATTTCAGTACAAATATCAGGTAATGTTCTGAATGTAGTCAGTATCGAGAGATATTTGGATTCCACTTAGCAAGTTTTGCCTCAGTGTGTCTTATTATGTAATGTTTTATGTGCAGGTGTATGGAAACTATTCCCAGCTACCCGAACACCCAGGTAAGGAATGTTCTATTTACGTTTTCTGACTATGTGCTTAAATATTTATTTGGTGGGGTTTTTTGTTTGAATTTTTTACTTTCTCAGTGTCTTCAAAGAAACTGTGGTCCTACACTTGAATGTCAGCTCTGTATTAAAAATGTAATACAGTCTAAGGTATCAGGTTGTCCTAGTCATTTTAAATTTAGCAAGCTATCTAGTAAATATTCTACATAGAGATATATTTGGAGAAAAAATGGCTTGTATTTGATATGTAGAAAAATCCTATATATGCTGTTCATTATGACTTTTTTTGAGCTTGAGTGTCTGAATCAGACCTCTACGCAGACTATTTTCTTGTGCGTTTTTTTTTCCTTAATTTCTTGGTGTTCAGCAATTTCAATTCAATGATTTACAGTTAAATAGGACAGCTTGTATACTTTGCAGTACTTTGGCATGGCTTCAAGTCATCTACCCTCACTTCAGGCTTCATGCCTAAGTTTAAATCAGTTAGAGAGCATATTAAGGGTTTCTCATCTGTTTTCAATGTAGAAAAAACTCAATGCTTATTTGGGGTCTGTGTGTGTAACTGTAGAATTCTTCTGTTTGTATAAATAGTTTGACATCAAGCCTCATGGTGGTGTACAAGTACAATTTTACTGCTTTACCAATTTATGTATTGCTTTGTGCTTTTAAGTTTTAACCATATGTAATTATTTCCAAATGAAATAGAGCAATGCAGTAAATCCATGTTGTCTGCTATTGCAGTAGCTTCAGCCCAATTAATTTCTTTTGTTTTATCTTCACTCAAAACCCAAATAGTCTTGTTTCCTATAGATGAGGATCACTGGCTTCTATCTGATGGAACAATAGTGTGTGTGGGGAAGCTTTCTGCAGTAAGGGGGGCAAGTTATACAATATTTATTTTGTAGTACAGTGTGTGTGTGTAAGCATAACTGTGAGCAATGCTTTCTGAATTTGAACTAGGCTGTAAACACGTCCTGTGATGTTGTTCTAAATGTGGTGTAGTTACCTATTGAAAGGATATCACAAGTATAAGTTGAATTCAAGGCAACAAGTCTTTCTTTTCAGAGGTCATCTCAGGGCCAATTGGCTGGAAGTGGGGTAACAGGGCTATATAGGTCAGAACTGGGAGCTGGGAAAGCCACTGACATGCAGCTTGACTCTAGGCAGTTCACTTTGCTGTGTATCTATTTCTCTCTGTTTTTTCTTTTCTTGAATCTTTTCCCTCCACTTTTGTCCAGCTTTTAAATGTAAGCCCCGTTAGAATATAACTTCTCCTTATGAGTTTGATGACAACTGTGGCAATGCCTTTTTCCACCACATCTCTTAATTTTAATCCTTTTTTTTTTTTTTTTCCTGTTAGAAAAGGGAGATGCTAATGGGAACAAGAGATATTTGCATATAAGTACACTGTGAAACAATAGGCACGTTCTGCAAAATGGAACTGATAGTTAGTTTGAAAATTGGATGGAGGTAAATTAACACAAGTAGCCTATGTGAATGCTCTTAATACAATAGAAATTTATAGTTTCAATTTCTTTTGCAGCAGTCAGAATATCTTCTTTGAAAATAGAACTAAGCACGTACCCAGATTTAGTTTATGTAAATGCAAAAATCCCTGTTCCTGTATCCTGTTTCCTTGCTGTGCATTGCCACGCTCAGCTTAGTTGAGTTTGGGTTGTCTGGAATTTTCAGATTGGCTTTTGTACATGCTTATTCTGTGTTACTCTCATATATTGATAGTAGCTTTCTCCTTTTGTTAGCAGTTATGCCTTTTTCTGTATCTTCCATGTATGTATCCTCGCAAGATGCAGAGATTCTTTTAGATCTTTTCAGATCTACAGTTGCTTGCTGTAGTGTTTAGCAATGTTACCAGCTTTGCACTCTTACTAAAAAAAAAACCCAACAAACAAATAAAGTCTTAGGATCCTCTCTGTCACAACTCTGAAACTCACATGGATGGATGACATCAAACACATTTCCACTGTGTAGCTAGGAGGTTTAAAGATGCAAATAAAATTTTTCCACCTTCATATCCATGATAAAGAAATCCTGGACAATAGAAAGATTGATTAATTATCAAGCAGGCAAGCTGCTTTGATCTCAAGAGTGAAGAAAGGTGAGATAGACTGTAAGTGTCAAAGGACACTGGTTGTGATTAGTTCGATTTTGCACTCTGGGTGTGGAGAGCTTTTGTATGGTGTATGACAGCTGAAGTGGTTTTTAACAAACTTACCCCTATCAGCTTTTCACCTCAGGTTCTTGAAAGATTGCTTGGGAATGAAAAATGACTGTAGGGTGAAGAATTACAGATAGGGTATGATATAAATACTTACTCTCTCTGCCCTTGTTTGTTGTGGTGTTCGCCCCCCAAAGAAAAGATTAACTCAAACTAATAGGTTGATATGTCATGATGGTGAACAAAACACATTCTGATTTGCATTGACAGTAAAATTTCTCTATATCAACCTTCTCAAAACTTTCTTAGATACAGGAGATGAAAAATTTATTTCAGCCCAGCTAGTTTAATTATTTTGAGAAGAAAGTTTCTTGCAGCTAACAAGATAACAAGAAAGTACAACTCATGTTTTCCTACACTAAAGCTTTACCCTTAAAATACAATTGTTCTCTTAACACAAAATGTGATTGTTTTGAGCAGCCTGCTTCTAGTCAGGTTTGAGTAGTCACATCTCCTAAAATCTGTTCAAACTCATCAATTAGACTGTGCAGATAAATCTGCCAATGGAAATTAGCAGATGTTTTGCTGTTTTCAGCTTGTCCACCTGTTGCTACCGAGGACATTGAGGAAAACAGAATATTTGCAGCAGTCAGGAGGAGTTGTTCTGGTTTTGGTGTGGTGGAGGAGGTTTTGAAGGAATAGCTAATGCTTAATATTCTGGAACCCTTTCTCTTGAGGAAAGTCAATTTCCTTCTGTTAAAGGAAGTTCTGCTCTATGCCTGTTACGGTGAGTTATCCGGAGACAGCAGGAAGGCTGGAGACCGTGCAGTACCAGCTATGCAGGCATCTCTACTCTCATCCACCTTGCAGCTCCTCCTCAGAGTACTACTCCTTACTATGACTGACTAGTGTCTCCATAGAAGACCGAAGGTGAAACAATGCTTGGATTAATATAACCAGAAGGTGTTGCACTGGTTTTTCAGTAGGGTTTGGAAAGAAGATTAGATTCCTGGGAACTCTTTAGCATCTTTTACCCTCTTGAACTGCAGGGAGCTGACTTACCTATAGAGGAGGCAGAAGCAGAAGAGTATGCCATAGAGGCGAAACATTCCCCTGTGCATTCCTTTCGTGGTGCTTTGTACTATCCACTGAGTATTCAAAATCTCAGTAAAACCTTGAAATTACTCTTGAAAGATTGCTCAACTTACTTCAGTGAATGCTGCCTGATAAACTATCAGAGATTTGGTCAGAGATTGTTACACATTTCGAGTGTGGTTAAAATAAATCAATTTAGTTTAAAAAATGGTGTTTCTGCAGTGGCTAATCAGATATATGGCTTTAATCTACTCTACCATTTTGATCTATGATCTTGCTTATGTGCTCTATTTGATTTACGTAAAATATCTTATTTTACTTATTGACCTCCTTTATTGTTCTATTCTGTGGAGAATTGTTACGCTCCGTGTTGGCTGTTACTTTAATAACCTTTTACTATGTGTTTCTTGAAAGGGTTCAGAGTTCTCGCATCAGCTTCCCATTACTGGCCATTGGAAGACGTGGATGGAATTCATGAATTTCGGGATAAAAATGGAGGTAGACAAAGGATTCATTAATGGCAATAACATAAGTATTTGTGCCAATCTGTAAGTAGAAAGGGAGCAGGAGAAATGAAAAGGGTTAGATGTTTGTACCACAGCAGCGGAGATACTTTTTTCAGTTAATGTTTTTGCAGTGCTCCCATGTCCAAGTGATGCTGTATTTGTGAACTGATTTTTATAGAGTATTCTCAGACATTTTATGGGCTGTCTATGCATTGTTAAGATTATAAAGAGAAAAGGTTTATGGTCCAAAGAGTCATTGTAAGCACATCGTTATTAGCTGGTTGGGTACATACATCACATGCACTGATACGCTCAGTGACTGAGCTCTTTGCCTTTGCCAGCAGTGGAGATGCCGGCTTCTTTTTGGGTTTTGGAAGGAGTTAAATGCCGAAATTTTTCATGCACTGAAATGTAAGCTCTTACCTGAATACTTCTTATTCATTTTTGTCTGCTTGTGGGTATTTCCCTAAAAGCAGTATTGAAGTAGGCAAAACTCTCATTGACTCCAGAGAGGCAGTTATCAGGGCGGCAGGATCCCAGAGGAAATGACAGCAGCCTGGTTGGATTCGGCACTATTCTGGTTCCGATGTTTCTCATCAGGACCAAAAAGGGTGGTGGGGTCTTCCCAGGGATGTGAAGGTGATGTAATTAAAAGAACTTTCACTGAACCACTGTATCCCATCACAGCATTATGGGCTTGCAGGGCCATTCCTTTCAGGTAAAATTTTCAATTGTGCTTTGCCTTCTTCTGAGACTCAAAGGTCCCTTAGTAATTTTCACATTAACTTTTTTTCTCTTCTGACATTTTAGCCGTTTCCAAGTTGGGCTGATGTATATTCCCCAGTATTTCTCACACCATGGCTGACCACCTCGGCAGTTGAGCTAAAATGTTTTGTACTAGTGCAAGGCATAGCTGCCGTGTTACTACCGGTGACTGTAATAGCTTCACCCTGACAGATCACTGCAGAAGATTAAATTAGGAGTTAGAGACCTTTACAACTTTACATGAAAAATGTTATAAAAGTGCAAAGTAATTGCTATTTGTTACACAAAAATGGCAATAACAGTATTTGTCCCTACATGGGAAAAAGATCCACAAATATCTGAAACCTTTTATTCCAGAGGTGTTCAAGTATTTTAAGCTTAAACTTTGACCTGCCTTTCCACACTTTCTTGAAGGAATGAATTTGACTGACCAGAAATAAATCCAGGCAGTATTCTGCTCCCATTAGAGGCTGATGGCAGCATTCCTGTTGACTTCAATAGAATTATAATTTGGCTCCTGGAAAGTTACCATGAGTTCTCTAACAGTGTGTTGAAGTGATTTTCTGACACTGGACTTCAAGAAGAGTAAAGCTGTGCATATCTAGCTCTGTTTTGGCACTCATGTTAAAACAATGTTGTTTTCAAAATGCTTGGAAGTGATATACAAAATATAGCTATTGGAAAAATGACAAATTAGACTGTTTCCAAGTATGTTAAATTACCTTATTTCAGCGAAATTCAGAAATCTTTTCAGTAGCATCTTGGAAGAGATAAAGCAGAACATATAACATTCCTGATCCTACAGACCTACTTACAGGAATGGGACTGACTTGCGTTAACTATCTCCTTTGACTCCTCTTATGACATTGTGTTAAATAACTTTATAAATGAGCCAGCTGCATGACTTTGCTGAAAAAAGTTTGGACAACTTTGTCTCGCTATTATTTGAGGAGGATGCCAGTAGCCAAGTGTCTTTTTTTTTTTATGCAATGCAAGTCTGACAATGTTGAATTCTTTCCTTAATGTTGTAGTGGATAGTTCAAGTTCTTCTCAGTTGGTTATATTGTGTCATATAATACCCAGATGTTATTTCAACTAACCTACAGCAGAGGTTTTATGTGTCTATCTGATATTTGACTTTGATAAACAAGGAAAGTTTTCTTTATTGTCGTAATCTAATGCAGGTGACAATTTGCTTGTTTTTGATACCATTCTGATTACACAACTCTTCTGTTTATTGCTAGAGTCTTTCTTGTTTTTCCACTCATCATATCATGCAATTGTTTTCATTTCACGTTTCCCCTCTTAAATCCTTGAAGCATCATAATCTGTCCGTCATGTTAATCCATTTTATTTGTTGAAGTCATTGTGTGTGAAGCCAGATTTATATCTCTCAATGCATTTTTGTTGTGAGAGAAAGTGTCAGCAAATTAATTTTTTGGTTATCTCAGCAGTAGAAGCAATTGAAGGGGAACGATCAACTTAAAATATAGCAAATAAAAAAAGATGTGGCCATGTGCAGATTTTCCCTGTTTCCAGTGTTTTCCATGCATTTTCTCTTGAGGTATTTGTGTGCATTTGGGTTTTATCTGGTTGGGTTTTTTTAAAGAGCATTTGCCTCTTCCTTCTGTGAGCTCAGTTGGTCTAAATCCCAAATCAATATCTCTCTGTTTACTTTCATGGGCTTTCCATCAAGCTCTATTTGCCCACCCAGGGTAAATAATTACAGTGCGCAATTTTCTGTTAAATTATCAAAACAAGCAAAAAAGAATTAGAGAACAAAATGTTACTGTTGGATATAAAAAAAGTTGGGTTTTTCCTTATCTTTTGATGGAACTTCTTGTATTTTAATTTATGCCCATTGCCTCTTATCTGTTCACTGGACACAACTAAGATGATTGTGGCACTGTCTTTACACCTCCTGTCAGGTGTTTATACACACAAGATCACTGAGCCCTCTCTTCTCCAGACTGAGAGGTCACAGCATTCTCAGCCTTTCCCTGGACTTGCTCCATTATGTCCACGTATCTGTCCTATGGGGGAGGCCACAGTGGGACATAGGACTTGAATTGCCCAATGCACCAGTATAATGATTTTTTTATAATTGCAGAGTTACCAGCATGATTATATTTCAGAACCTTTCATCTGCACTTTGATATTTTTTTTTAATAACTTTTTCTTCTCAGTTACTGTAAGGGGGGCAGAAAACAAAAGACAAAGAAACAAAAACGGTTTAGTGATACTATGTTAATTTGTGTAGTTGAAGAATGTAACATTCACAAGTGTACAAATACTTGAGAGAAGTGGTTGTATTGATAATTTTCAAGGCCACGGACCAACATCTGTGATTTGTGCTATGTTGAGAGATATGAACTGGTCAGTTCATTACTGATTGTGTTTATTCATTGTTTTGCTTATTTTCTTTTGTTGTTCCACCCAGCTCTAAGAATCCACAACTTCACTGTGCTTCCTTCCCATAACTCTACCTTTGTATATACCAATGACTCTGCCTACTCTAACTTCTCTGCAACTGTAGGTGAGGATATAAATATTTTTTGTTCTGCATTTGTCAGTCTTGGATGGTTCTTGTAACATTGAATTCAAAGTTAACACTGAGTTTTGGTTCAAGTGGTCAGGTAGGAAAGGTCTATTTATGCTTATATTGGCATATATTACTGAAAAAGCACTCCTGCAATGTTACCTGAATTACTCTGAACTACTGGGAAGGGCATTCCCATGCTAAACAGCCCTTGGGAGGATGGGCCCTAGTAGTCTTCCAAACCCTATGTGTTTGTATTAAGCTTAAAAGAAACAGAGATGACATTTCAAAGAACAAAAAAAAGAAAAAATAGGCTGAATTTTTTCTTGTCCTTCAAGGTTAAAAAGAAAAAGCATCTATCTGCTTTTCACCATTTCATAGTAAGTTTTAAAGGACATGTTAAGAAAGACAAATGCAAGCAAATTTGCAAGGCCTGGAAGTAAGATCTTGTCAATTGTGACATCTTTGATTGATGTGTTTTTTGCTTTGTTTTTTTTGTTGTTGTTGTTTGGGTTTTCTTTAAGGCAGCAAAATTCTGCATATATATGTGTTTTTAATGATTTTACATAGATATATGTGTGTGTGTGTATATTTTGACACACTAGGAGACAAAGGGAAGAACACAAAACCATAGCTCTCTAGACAGAAACTTGACAGTTTGGAAATTAGTTACATCTACACCAGCGTAAACTTAGTCATTTAACTTAAATTACTATAATTTATACTTGTGTAGGTGCAATTGAAACATGACCTCTTGTCCACTTGACAGTTAGGTATTAACTCACATCTAGCTGTTGGTAAATCTGACTTAAGGAGAAGGATGGAAATGGTGGAACTGTCACTTGAGCTGCTCAGATACTAGGAGGTTTATACTAGAATTCTAAACCCACTATTTTTCTGCTCTCTAACAGTAAAAATATTCTGGCAAATGTGAACTCTATTAATAATGAACTTCAAATGACCCTAATTCCTTTCAGTTCTTTATCTGCTTTATAGACCATTTGCATAGTTCTCACATAATAAGATATACTCAATATGAAAATTAAAGAGAATGACATCAATGGCAAAGGAAATGCTGTGGGAACAGAAGTGCATTACTGTATGGGATTTATTCTGGCTAGATTAACTTAGAATTCAAGTAACTCAAGAAGAACTTAATGTTTGCTTCACTTCATAACACACCCTCAAATTTTTAAAAGAAACTAAATTTGATCTGTCAGAGACAGAACTTGATGACCTCTTTCTGAAAGGAAGGGGAAGATATCTGAAAACTGTGGTATTTGTGTTGAGATTTGGAATGAGCTGAGATGATATTTGGGTGTACATTCACTGAGCACTATGCCATGCTGCTGCTGATTTCTGGAGTGGTGTTATCCTCCAGATGGGACAGCACTGTGACTGCTGTCCTTGTGCCTAATGGTGGTTTACAGTTTGAAAACGAGTTGACCTTCTCCTTGTGTCCCAATTGCATAAAGGGATGCACTGTCTTGAAGCAACAACAGTATTTGTGATTATTGCTCTAGATAGGTGGTCAGCCCCTAGCACCTACATGTATCTTTGCCATGATTGATACTGTGCTCTGCTGTGCAAAAGGTTTCTGTTAAGTTTAGTAGATACTATATTGTGATAAAGAGGAGTCCCTTATATCCTACACTTCATGTGTTTTAGACCATTTGTGTGCTTTCCTCATTTCCCTTTATGTTCTTGTTAGATTTTTCAAATATCAAGCAGCACCTAGCTGGCAATTTCTGTACCTCAGAGAGAAAAAAAAATATTTTCTCATTGCTGGTGTTTCCCATGGAGCAACTCTTCTCCTAACACTTTCTCAGAAGAAATTGTAGAGAAGGGTCTTAAAACTAAGGTCCGAAATCTTCAAGATCCTTGTAGAAATGCCATCACAAACAATGGTATTAACAAGAAATTTCAAACTGAATAATGACATTCTTTCTGCTCAGAATTAAATGATGGAATATTCTGTGTTCTGAGAGATGCAGACTTTTGAAACAGAGTGACACTTTTAATTGGGATGTCCTATTGTTTTCATTGCTAAAATTAGTCTCTCTTTTCATCTTGGCACAAATGGGATGAACTTCCCATCATCTGTCAGCTGGACTCTCAGACCTTGGTGAGGTTTCCTATAGTAAACAAGTGGCATCTTTTTTTAGTATTAAGAAGGCTCATGTACTTCAGCTAACAGGAGATTAATCAGCAGTGCTTTTCTTTAGTAGGGAACACAAGAAAATCACAATCAATTACACAAGATATTATCCACGTTAGACAAAGAACCTTTCAAAATGCCAATGATGCTATACCAAATGATGTCTAAAAAGGATATTTATTTCTGTATTTTGAGTATAGCTTGTCACACAGAATCATAGAATTGTCAGGTTTGGAAGGGACCTTAAAGATCATCTAGTTCCAACCCGCCTGCCATGGGCAGGGACACCTCCCACTAGAGCAGGTTGCTCACAGCCCCATCCAGCCTGGTCTTAAAACCTTCCAAGGATGGGGCTTCTGCCACCTCTCTGGGCAACCTGTTCCAGTGTCTCACCACCCTCATGGTGAAGAAATTCTTCTTAATGTCTAGCCTGAATCTACCTATTTCTAGTTTTAATCCATTCCCTCCGGTCCTATCACTGCCCAACAGCCTAAAAAAGTCCCTCCCCAGCTCTCTTGTAGCCCCCTTCAGATACTGGAAGGCCACAATAAGGTCTCCTCGGAGCCTTCTCTTCTCCAGACTAAACAACTTCAACTCTCTCAGTCTGTCCCCATAGGAGAGGTGCTCCAGCCCTCTGATCATCCTCATGGCCCTTCTCTGGACGTGTTCCAGCACATCCATTTCCTTCCTGTAATAGGGGCTCCAGAACTGGACGCAGTACTCCAGGTGGGGTCTCACAAGAGTGGAGTAGAGGGGGAGAATCACCTCCCTTGATGGTGGTAATTAGAACTGCAGTCCTCCATCTACAGTCCTATCTTGCCCACAAAAAGGTAAGAGTAACCATATCAGCCGTACACAGCTATTTTCAGGCTGCTAATCCCCAAGGAGACAGTTATACACGTCCCAGTCACTGCAATGGTCTGAACAGGATTTAGCTCAAATAAACTCATCATCTTAAATGTCAACACATAAATTGAAACATTTGATGGCCAGACAAGCTGCAGGGCCCATATTCTGCTCCATGAGTCTTGCCTGGCTGGATTATAAAGTGGAGACTTTTGTTCAGATGGAATAAGGTGCAGCATTGTCCTCCTGTCTGGAAAACACCATGAAAGGACTTACACTTCCCTGAGGTGATGGGAGAAACACAAATGCCCAGGGGGAGCCAAAACATTGCCACGAGTCTTCTCCCCACAGACTGGAAGAAGCAGCCTGTAATAGCATAGTTAAATGTATCTGCATGGTAGAGGTCTACAATTAAAAGATGCTGCTTCCAGCCTTAATCTTGACTGTATAACTTTGTTACAGCTGAATTAAAAGATGGGGAAAAGGGGAGTGCAGCACTTTCCTATCTTTTGCAAACGTTGCGCTACATCAACAAGATGAAAAGCAAATGCAGTTCATTTCACAAGTCACAGCGAAGAAAAGAAAAACAACCTGTTTTCAGAATTAACCGTGCTCTGTACCGTGGTCTTTGCAAACAGTCCCCTGGAAGCCTGCTTACCCTGTCAGTTATGTGTTGGTGTCTGTGCAGAGGCTTATACCACAGATGGCAAGATGGCATCTGCTTTTGGTAGTCTGCTTTCTAGCAAATGCCTTGGGAAGGAACATACTTTGCCCTTCCAGCAGTGAGGAGGAATGTCTGTTCCAGCCACACCATCTCACTTGGCACAGTTCCAGTCTCAGCAGGCTCACCATATAGGCCACTGCAACCCTGCCCTGTTGGCATATACCTTTATCATAGCAGGAACATAATGATGTTAGCATTATAAGGGATTTTTTATTCTTTTTAAAAATATATATATACCATTGTATATACTGATATAATGCCATATATCCAATGTTAGACCAATATCATAGATTATATTATTGTGAGTAACCAATAACTGCCTAGAAGGCAAGGCGGCTATGGGGAGAAGGGCAAGGGTGATGAGCCTGTGAAGCTCAGATAACAATGCAGGGTGTGACTGACCACAGCTACTGCAAAGAAAACTGACTTTAGCTCAACACAAAAGGGACCAAAGAGTGGCCTTTGTTTTAGATAAACAGCTATCAATGGTGGAGTGGATAAGCACATGGTGTAAACATCTCCCTGAGATAAGCAGACCAGCATAGGGGGAATGAATCCGTAGCTCAACCCCGTATAAAGTATAAAAACTAAATAACTAATAAAAAAGAATTATGAAGAGAGAAACAGGCTTGAGCTGGTTCCAACCCAAGTGTTCCTCACCAGCAACTGGGGATACCCAGCATTATGATGGTGGGCATATTAGAGAGACCAGTAATGGCAATCACATTGGCACTGTGCTCAAACCATGTACTGCAACAGCTGTATTTTGATGAGCATAATTTACACTTGTATCACGTTCAGTTTTCAGTATAATTTGTATCACACTGCTAGATCAGAAATCAAATGTAACAACAACTACCTTCAAGTAAGTAAAGTTGATATTAAATGTTGCACTCTCTACATCTGTGATATCCAAAAGAACCCAGTCAGAGGATATTGAACTCTGACACATACATATACACATGCATACAGAATATTATAGTTTCACAGATGTGAATCCATAGGGTGGTAAAATCCAGAAGAGTATTTCATTAACCCATACTACAATTACTAAGCTTATATCTACCTATAATAAAGTGTTATACTTACATAAAATTTTCTTTTATAGATGCAGGCAGTCTGTCAAGCCTCTCGGGAACACATTCCAGTTTTAGAAGTATCTAGAAAGTGCATTCACTTTTTCCTTCCCTGAAAAAGTCCTCTGCCCAATGTAACTGCAGGCAGGAGTATAGCATATCTGAAACCTCGACTCACTCCCAGCGCAGCAGATGACTGTGTCTGGTGTTGAGGACACAGCATTACTTTTATGGGATACCAGACAGTTTTCCCCAATATATTAATGCAATATCAGAAGAATAGGGGTGGAATAAGTGAGATTAGGGAATCTAGAAGAGCTACACCCAGAAACTGCACTACTATCACAGTCAACTTCTTAGAACGTTTGCAATTTAAAGAGAGGGTATGAAAGAAGCTCCCACAACCTCAAGGTTACCGTGGTGTGGATTGCTTACTACAGAAACAAACCACCTCACAATATTCCTTGTGCCTTCATCCACGTAGCAAACGTTTTCTTCCATTTCCACAGCTATCTTACACAGTGCTGCCCCATTAACCTACCCTTGTCCATACACCCTACTGCTGACTGCTTCCGCTTCTCTAGAACAGGTAGGTGTGATGTTTGACAATGGCTGGTTCAGCAGGAGAAAGCAGCTCAGCAAAGAGGACTTACAAAAGGGCAGGTGGATAGGCAACAAGAGAAGACAGGTACCTCTGAGGATAAGAATTAACAATGGTAATGTCTCTTCTGTAGTGGATGGCAAGACACCCACAATAAGGAACAAAGCTCTACCATCAGCTAGAACTTTGCTTTTTGTGGCTTGGTTTTTGCACACATGTACTAGTCATCATACCACCTTCATCAAATGAATTCTATATTATACTGTACTGATAACAACTTCAAACCATATTTTTCACTTTAAAGCTGAAAAAAAGAATTAAAAAATAGTCCTGGAACAGAGCATTAAAAATTTCAGATCAAAATCATTGCCCTTTAAAAATGAATTATGGATCTAAAGAGATTCAAAGGAGGCACAGACATAAGCAAAAGTTGCATGTGCACAAACTAGAAAGGCAACAGAATTTTCTGCTTTTGTGCTCTTAGAATTGGAGCCCATCTTCTCCACAAAAAAAAAAAAGGTCTGCCCATATAGTGATACATGGTGAAACTCGTCTGTCATTTTAAGGCAGCTCAGCACAACCTGGAATGTTTCAAGGAGCAAAGGATCAGGGAAGGGAAAACCTACAGGAAGAACCAAGAACTTGGTCCTTGCAGTCTAGTACAAAGGTGACAGAGGAACAAGGTGTTCTGAGGTGCCTGTCATTTGTTACAGGAACAAATAACCTACAGAAGAGCTGATGTTTTAGGGGACCAAGCAGGTACAGAAGCAGGCCACGGATCTAGTAGAGGTAGAAATTTTAGAGATCTACTTCTGTTGAGCAGCCTTCTGATAAAAATATGAGGTAGTGAGCAAAAATGCCAAGTGATCTTACAGTGGGTCTTGGTTTGCTTTCATGTGGGAATGCACGATGTTGGTATACAGCTGAGGAATGGGGAAGGTCTTTATCTTTCAGTGAAAAACAGAAAATTAAAACATGTCAGATTTGAAAATTTGCTTTAATCTACAGCATCTATCCATACAGCTTACCCTGCTGGAGTCTCAACTTAGATCATACAGCTTTCGGTTTACTTTGGAGCATTCTTCAGGAAAGGAACATCCCTCCCCCAGTTGCTGTCATTTGGAGGAGCCATGCAAAACTTTATATACTGCTTCTGTATATGATACAGTAATGCACTGTCCCTCTGAAGTCCCCAATAACTGGCTTAGTGAAGGAAAGGGCTGTTAGGATTAGGTTTGTTCTTTACTCCCAGCCCCTCCTAAAACAATTCACCTAGATTATTGCTGCAAACACATGGTCTTTGAACGGATCACATTTGCAGGACCAAGACCAGAAAGTGTAAATGGAAATAAAATCAACGAAAGCAGAAAGAAAATAGCCCTTTGTGCATGTTTAGTTACAAAAAGTGTGGCCAATAGGAAAAGAATGCAGATCTCCCAGTTACATTATTGGCTACTAAGTAACATTGAATAAAACCAGATGCTTGGCAGTCACCTTTTTTCATTCAAGCACCATGAAAAAAAAGTCTCTATGCCAGCATATTATGTACAAAATCATGTATGGTTAAAATAAGCAGCTGAAAGTGTGAATGAGATTCTAATATACAGTACTTTCACACAGCCAAAGCTATTTTATTTTACAAGATGAGTCTTTTGCATTAATGCTTTTCTAAAAGCCCAGTAAACTCCGCATGAAGTACTTCAGCAAAATTTAAGAGACGACTTACAAAGTAATATTTGCATAGCACTGTAAATCTGCGTATTTGTTGGGGCACAGTTCTTAGTAGAAACTACAGTAGGTGACAGGGTTGGGTTTTCTTAATAGCTTCCTGTTCTTAACCAAATTCAGACACATCTCTTCTGAACATCACAGAATCAAGGGTAGGAAATAACTGTAAAAATGTACAAAAATATATACACATGCACAGTAAACGCATACCCTGTATATCATTTTATCACTCATTAAGATTTGGCTAATAATGATCATCTGGTACTTAACACTTCCCTTCAAACTGCCGCATTTATAACAAATCAGTCAGGTTAAGGATGATAAGTTGTAGAAAGTTTTCATTAAAGCTACAGTACTTGCTGGTGATCGTTAGGAGGGAGTGACGCACCAGCTGACAGTGGCTGCCTGGTGTCCAGGCCAGTAGCATTCAGTTGTCACAAGGTGCAGCTCTGGCAAAGCTGAAGCAAAATAATCCGAAGGGACACAGAGCTTGGCTCTCTGCACAGCTGCACATGCACATAATAAAGGAAGTCCATAGAACCAGTTCATGCCTTGGTGGGGAAAAAAAAAAAAAGTTTCATTCCTGATTAGTCCCTGCTGCCCACTCTTCCTCCCTTTGTAAAGTAGATTTTAGTGTGACTAGTAAATTGGTGTGTTTTCCTTGAAAATGCACAGTGACCAAAATGCAAAAGTAAAACTTTTGTACGACTGCAAACTGGTAGTCTCAGCCTCTACTCTGAAGAATACTTCCAATTTAGATTTGAAAAATGTACTATTATATTCTGGTTTCTGCTGAAGTGTCTATTTTAAAAATACATTTCCTCTTAAAAAAGATAAAATGCTTCTTCTGCTAATGTAAGGCTTTTTAGAAATAGACAATCAGCTGCACTCAAGTACTCTGAACAGTGAAAGTGCACAAATTAACTTTCTTCACAGTTTCAAAAACTGAAGAACGGTTTGTAACTACAGGTGTAATCTTAAGAAATACAGGCAGCTTTCTATAAACCTAGAGAGGCCGAGGACATGAGAAACACAAAGTTTGGCTTACAGATGCCAATCCACTGTCTTCCCAGTTCCAAAGTGTGAAATACTTCCATTACGTTTTCTGGTGGCTACCAAATGTGGCGCAGACACTGTAACACTGACTTCCAGAAAGTTTTTCCTCGAACCCATAGTAGGTAAAAAACCACAACCAACAATTTCCAAGGTCCTTGATGCTGAGATTGCTGTTTGTCTCAGCTGATTGCCCTTAGGACAAATTCTGACCCCAAGCACGTGAACAGGACAAGGGTTATTGTCACACGGAGGTTTCACATTGGTATCACTCAGAGTTTGTCTGTCCACATACATACTTATCTCTGGTTTGCCAAGTTCCTGGCAATCACTCAATCTTCTCAGGGCAAGAATTCGTCTCGACTTGTTGGTGTTCTTCTTCCCTTCAATGATGCAATTTGCAGCCCTCAGCATGGCTGTCATCTACTTCAAATCCCAGCTTCATTCAGCGCTGACAGCCATGGAGCAGCCAGGATCACAAGGTTGAGAAATATGGAAACAAGAAACATTTCTTGCAAAATGGGTCAAAGTACAAATTCAGCGTTATCACTATGAGGATGGGTTTCTTTCCACAGGCATAAAGCAGAATGCGGAGTATTTGTCTGCTGTGAACCAGAATCTTCACACCAAGTGACATAAAAACATGGGCATCCAGGAAACACTGTGAGCTACGCTGCTGCATCTGATTTTCAAAGGAAATACAGGCATGGATTTTTCTCTTTTCTCTTTATTGGCCTCCAATCTTGGCCTTAGACTTCTTCATACGTACTTCTCCAAGATGTCAAAATAAGTGAATGTTATCTGTCTTCAATCTGAACCATTTTGCATAGTGTGAACTCAGCCTTATTAAAAGCCTCTGACCCAATATTCTTTAATCAAAATGTACACAAAGCAAAACCAGATTTTGGAATATTCTCAGACAGAAACGGCACCTTTAGCAACGATCAGACGTACAGTGACCACCGCTTGCTAGTTACACCAGCTGTTAGTGAAGACCTTGTCCCAGCTCCCTTCTGTTGATTTCATCAGTACCAGAGGGACCAGTTACCAGATGGTGATGGCCTATGCAAGCAGGTGTGGGAAGAACTTCCCTAATAAAAGTTCTGCTCTGAAGTGGCAAAGTTGCATCATTGCTTAACACAAACACAACTGTGCCCATTCAGACCTCCTGAGCATGTCAATCGGCACTAAAATGCAGGAAGACAAAAACCCAGCTGTGAGAGACAATTTTTACAGGACTGGCTGAAGTGGAAAGCTCCAAGTTCCAGCTAAGTGGTTGTAACAGAGCCATCTACAGAAAAACATAGGCAAGCAAACGTACAGACGTCAGTGATGGAGACAAGTGGTATCACATGGAAGTGAGCAGACACACGCACTTTTTCTGAGAATACTAGGCAATTAGGACAAAGGTAGTTGTCATATTCATTGGTCAGCAATTAAGTGTAGAGCCCTTCAAGATAAGTTAAAGCAGAACAAAGGAACGCTGCCCATGCTCTTTGTGACAGAGACAGGTATTTTGCTCAGTGATGCAAAGTCAATTGCAAGAGCACATTCAGCCCACAACAAGCGATAGAGAACTGTAATTCCTATTGAGCCAAGACCAGTTATCTTCAGCATCAACTTTTTGTGCCTTCCTAACTGAGAGATGCCACAATGCCAGCAGTCTTCAAGGTCTCTGACGTAGGTCAACACGATGCCAACTTGGAACTGCAAATCCCACTTTAAGAGCAACATCATTGCTCTTCATGACAATGGTAAGTGCTGCCAAGGCCAAGAGCACAGCATCTGTCCATACTAGTCTGAGAATCATTAATTTTTGGCATCAATGCCGAACTCCATGGTGGTCAGCTGGCAAGTCCATACTGGAGAACATGGTATTTAGTCTAAACAATCAAGCAATAAATGAAAGTTTTAAAACGTGGCGAGAGAAAACACTCCTGTAGTTTTAAGTTTATTAAACCTAGCGTGGTTGAAAAGCAAAAGACAAAAAAACATGATATATTTTTGTTTATTATTGCTCTTAAAGGGCTTGGTAGTCAAATATACAAGCTATGTTCTATTAAACCAGAAGAAAATAAGATAGAAAATCTATGCTCACTTTTCCAATCCAAGCCACTTGCTAATCTTCATTAGTGACATTAACTTCAGCTATTTCCAGACATTTTAATTTATACATACTCTGTGTATGTGTGCGCACGCATGTGTATAAAACCCCCTATTTGAGGAGATAAAATTCAAAATGAAGAGATCTGTGTAGGCTTTGTACTGTTTTGTGCATTGTTATATATTTCAGTTTTCCCAATGATTACTGATATGTCTGTTTAGAAGAGCAAAACTTAAGTAACTGATGATGTGTTTATTGTATTTCCAAAAAGAAAGCGTGACTAGTAAGGTATGAAAAGAAAATATTAAAGTTTGATTATTCTCCCCTTGATGCACATGCACTAATCCCATGAATCCTAATAGGGAGTTACATGCACTAAGAGGAGAAAAGAATCCTGTAAAGAGAAAGGCTATTAATTCCCTTCTCCTTTAAGCAACTCCCCTCTTCTCAGCACTAAGAAGGGATTTATTTTGTGAATTTTTTGTCATGCCCATTAATATACTGCTCAAAATATAAATATGAAACATAGTCAACAGTCAACCTGCTTTGCAAGCCTCGGTCTGCTGAGCCAGTATAATTTATATATACTCAATATCGTCTTCAGGAAGCAAGTATACAGCATTTGTAACATCTTTCTAAGATGCAAGAATGATATGCATTACTAAATTACTTTAGGAAAAAAAGAAAAGAAAAAAAGAAGAAAGGAAAGACATCCCACTGCTTTTATCCCTCCAGGTAAAAAAAATAAAAATAAAAATAACAAACAGGTAGAAGTCAGAGAGTTACCTTTATCAGCATTTGGAAGTCTAACCATATTTAAAGACCAAGTACAAAAACAATCAGCAAGGAAAACAGAGTCATGGCTAGGCTCTGTTCTCCTCCATTCGCAAAGCATATTCCAAATTCCACTAACATTAACAACAGTTTTGCATCTCCTATCTTAGGGAAGATTTATTGAGGGGACAAAGATGACATACTAATGCTGGGGCTATGGGTACAATGATTCAGTGAGGATGAGTCTAACAGGAGACAGACAACACAGGTCATCCTTCAAATCCTCTTGTTGAAAAGACCACAAATAAAAATCAAGTGCATGATAGAATAGTGATTAATGACCCCAAGTAAAATATTTTTCTAAGTTACAAAATTGCTCTTCCAGTGTTTGAAAACAGAAAAACCTGTGGGAGAAGAGGTTACATTCCAACAGTTAGAGTAAATATGGAAAGAAGGTAAATTATTACTCTCTTATCTTGGTTTCTAGAGCAAAGATGAGAATAATAACCAGTGCTTTGATAAGACCTGCTCTTTACAAAAGTGAGCTAAATACTCTAGTGGCAGCTGGGTTAAAAATACAGACCCCAAGGGTCAGCTTCTGCCCTCAGCTGTAGATCTGCAACCCATTTCACCAAATTTTGAGTGTAGCCAAATGCAGACTGTGGCCTTCAGACTCGAATAATTCTCAAGCTATGAATACAGCATCAATCTACCAAAACCTCAGAATGTGCGTTTGTATACAAAAGAAAAAAAAAAGAAAAGAAAAGAAAAAAGAAGACAGGTACAGACATGATTCTGATCTCTAATTTTCAGTGAAAAAACCCAAAAGGTCAACAAGCAAGACTAAAGATATTTAAAATCCCTGAAGAGACCCCATACACTTTCTAATGCTTAACAGCACAGTTCACCTTGCAATATACTTCACATTAACATCTAAAACACCACCAAGCAGAAAGTGCAGCGCACTCTGTATCATTACAGCACACAGGGTAAGATCCTGGCCCTATATGAATCAATGTCAAAACTCTCAATGAAAGTTCAGGAGATGCCAGTGTTTGAAAACTGGCTGCTACACAGCTCTCCTTTTCAAATTTTTGTAGAAGACGACATTTTGAAAACTGTTGTGCTGATTTCTGCTGCAGCCTCCCAGTTTATTGAGGGAGGTTGGCTGAACTCGACTTTGGTGACGAAAGAGGCAAACAGAAATAAAAGGAGAAAACGTCAGGACAATTGACTAAATTTCCTTTGCACAACTCCAAATCCCATGGTCACCATTAATTCAGAAAGCAAAACAAGCCCAAAGAGATTTGAGATTATCATACATGAACGATGTGAAACAGGGCAAACACTCAAGACCGCAGTAATATTTTGGAACTAAACAGCCTTGAGCAGTTAGCAGGAGATATGATGAGAATTTTAGACTGTTTTAACACTAGTGGATCTGTTCTATGGTATAATGCACAGTTTTCAAATTCCACTCTCCACTCTCTCATATTATGGAAGTTTTAAGACCTTGCCTGAAAATAAAAAGTATCAGTGTAACATACAAATAGGATTTCATCTGTAGCCATGACAACAGAGCCTTTCCAAAATGACTCTAACCCAGTGAACATCTGTCAATTAATTTAAGAAGGGTTGTTTTTTCCTGGCTCATTAATAAAAAAGTTAGAAATCAACAAACATTACATTGGCTTTAGCAAGAGGAAACATTCAATGGCTCCTGTAGTAAAAGTGAGTGTAGTGCTCTTGACAGAAACCAGTATATTTAATTATCTGAAGATGCATGTGGGCCATGGCCAATGCCCTCTTTCTCCCCCCACCCCCAAGTCCCCCAACAAAGCAAGAAAAATTAGCTTCTTCTTCCACCCCACCCCAGATTTTCTCCCACAGTTTGACTACAGTAATCCTTAAACAGGCAAAAAGTTGATGTGTTCTCTTCAGTTGATGCCTCCAACTTCTTCATTCTTGGCTCAAGTTTTATTCATTAATATTAGTCATCAGTTATTAAGAAAAAGATAGTTTCTAAGTGTTTGTTGTTGGTTTTTAACTGAAGTTAATTGGATACCATAGTCTGGTTATATGTGCTGAACTGGAGCTGTCAGTTATTCCTTTTTCTTGAATTCTTGGTTGCCATAGCTGGAGCCTTTTTCTATTTCAGTTACTCCTATCAGTCTACGAACTCCAAAGGAAGCTTTAAAATATAACAGAGAAATAGGAGGCATATTAAAATCATTTGAAGGATTTAGGAATTTTTCATGTAAACACATAAGCAGAACCAACATGAGTTAACCCAATCCTGAAGACAGCAGTTACTATGGACCAACAGTGTACTCTGTGAGGCTGCACATGAATCATAGGTCAGATGTCTCTAAAAGAGGAAAACAATCCAGATTCAAAAATATAATTAATGTTTCTATGTTAATTAACAGGACAGCGAGTATGAACACTGAAGCATATCCCTCTCCCCTGCCCCAGTCTATTGGGGTTTTTTTTGTGTGTGTGTGGGGTGGGGGTGGTGTTAGAGAGTTTGGGGATTTTACATTTTTTGTTTGTTTGTTTGTTTTTGTTGTTTTTTAATTCACAGACAAGGTTTGCATTAAAAGTGTTTTCTCCTTCAGGCACCATAATAATAGGCTACAAGACTACTTGCTATTTATTGCTATAGATATTGCCTAAGATACGAAGGCAAGTCTGCCTGGATCAGAGTGAGCTCACAAAAATTCTTCTGCAAGCCCCATTTATATTAATTAACACACAAGACTTATTGGAGGCAATGGGTCCTGTTAATGTCACTCTGGGCTTCGCATCTGCTCTGATTTTATTACCTGCTCCAACAAGTCCCAGGAATGCAAGGATAAGGAGAGGTGATCCACTTGCAAAAACTCCAAAGCCAAATGTGAAGAGAGGAGAGAGGAGCACTGTGGCCCAAAAAAGAAAGTTTAGGAGAGTCCATGGTCTCCTTCGAGGTTTAAACTGCTGGCCAGGAAATATGCCTTCCTGATTATACATCTCTTGCAAAGCATCCTGGAAGAAAGAAAAGACGGAAAAAAACAAGCTCATAACGTTTGCACCAAGCAATCCAAGACTAGGCAACTCCAGGGCAATGTCAAGGACAGTATCTGTGGTAAATACCCATCATGAGTACACAGAATCTATTTCCATCTGCTGTCATTTCTTTGGCTGCTTCTGTTGATTGCCAAGGCTACTGTATTAGCCCTCTGAAGGCAATCTTGGCCACCATGAGAACCTGTAACCATATCAGCCTCTCCACTACCTTACACCTTCATCTCTTCTCTTAATTGCTTAGAAATTTAGGGCAATGTCAGGCCAGAAGCCTTTTTGCTGGATGCTTTTTCTTCTTGTTTTTAATTCCAGAAAGGTGAGCACGATTAGCAAAGCACAGCAGAAAAATGCTGTATACAGCCAGAAGAGGAAGTCAAAGCACAAGCCAGATAGCAGAGACAGCACTGTGATAGCCATGACCCCCAGACTTCAACAGAGCAGTTGCATCCTGAGCTGAGCCTGCAGAGAGATGCAATCATAAAACTCATCACTCAAAGGAGCGGCACGCTCATTGTCTTCCCTCAGTTTGTTAAGAACGTTCTGTAAGGTTTCCAAGCCATGGCCATGGGCAGCTGAAATCTGGCTATTTCTTATTTTTCCCACTTAAGATGTTTCTCTTCTAGATTCCTTTATAAAGGGCTGGGAAGCACCAGGCGCTCCTTGCAAATACCACAGCCTTTTGAGGACATATCCTCTGTGTGGGAAAAGCAGTTTCAGGACTCCAGTTGCAGTACGCTGCTAACACCCTAAGACCAATATATAAAATACCCACGTATGTAAGTAATACCTCCCCGGCAAGACCTCACACTGAAGGTGAACAGAGGGGAGACCAATACCAGCAAGAAACACCAAGCCCTCCATCTGCAAGCAAAGCAGAGCGTTCTGCCTGAGGAACAGTGCCCAGCAGAATGAACGCTCTGTGCTGCATCTGCTTAGCTCTGCAGTGACTGTTTAATAAAGCAGGTGCCAACCAGAGAAAGACCACCCCGGTAACATACACCTTAATGTCTGCTCCTCCAGCCAGGCAATGTCAGAAGGAATTCTTGTATCTAAGAGCCTTTTCACAAGAGAATTAAATGATGGCATGTCCCTGACAGCACGAGGCAGGATTCAAGGATCAAAATTTGATTATTTTTTTTTTTAAGATCTCTAATCCCACATTACATTAACTAATCCAGAAGGTAGTTTGGTACACCTGCTAATGGGAGGTGGGGGGAGAAGATGATGATAGCTACAGCTCTTTGTAAGATAACTTCTCTCCCCTTAATTGAATTAGAGCTTAGGTATTCAAACAAATTAGGTTAAAATGAACAAAATAAAACTCAGAACAATCTGGTGTGTACCTACAGACTAACCATAAGCTTGGAAACACTGCAGCACAGGTCACCATAGAAGAAAGCCCAAGACAATTAACATTTCTGTGCTCCTCTGTTTTCCCATGAATATAAGTAACACAAAAATCAAGATACACATTTCAAGTTCAACAATCCACCAATTAAGGCTGGGCAACATTAATTACAGTTCTCTCCTCCTTCCCACAGAACTGTTAAATCTGTGGTCAAGAAATTAACTGTCTAAGGTAAAAAGAGAAAAAAGACACAAGGAAAAGCTTTCACAGAATCACAGAATCATTTAGGTTGGAAAAGACCCTTGGGATCATTGTGTCCAACCATTAGCCCTACTCTAC
>WTSP01003688.1:378599-409332 GCA_025331215.1 Actenoides lindsayi | reverse complement strand
TCCAGCGTGTCAGCCGCCCCACACAGCTTGGTGTCGTCGGCAAACTTGCTGAGGGTGCACTCAATGCCACTGTCCATATTCAATATTTTTTTAATGAAAAGTGGCTTTTGATCACAAAATTTCCCCCTCAAAACATAAAAAAGCCTTGTTCTGTTAAATTTTTGATTAAAGAATTTCTTCACTAACTCAACCTAACAGTAAGATAGAAATACCTCTATGATGTATCTGGTGTTCAGAACTCTGGAAAGCATAAGGTTTATTCAGATTACTTCAAAATAATTTTGGGGTGTGTGATTTCTGTTAACCATCACTCAGATTCTTGGTTATGAGTATAATTTTTACAAACTTGAAATAAAAGTTTTCTGTATGCTTTTTTAAAAAACAAACATCAAACCAGTAAATCCCCACCAAACTCAAAACAAACAAAAAAAAAGAAAAATGTCAAAAAAACCCTAAAACAAAACCAACAACAACAAAAAAAACCCTGACAACAAAAGCAAACCTATGGTTAAGACAAGATAAATATATCAGGTGTTCGAGTCTGTTAAAAACATGTTTACAGAAATTTTTGATTTGTATAAATATTACACTGTATTTTGTTTTTCCTGTAGATATTGTAGAAGGAATGGTGAACAAAGGAATTTATGTCACTGAAAAGAAAGGAGTTACCTTTCTCTTCTTTGGCAACTATAAAAATTCTTGCATTAGTAATCCAGAAGTTTGTGGACCTGAAGGTTAGTGAATTCATTAATTACTACTTACTTTTCCTTTGCTGTCAAATTATGTAATTCAATAATTAGTGTTTCTTTTCCTGTTGGAATGAACTCTCTAAGATTCTATCTTGAATCTTTTCTTTATGGACTTTTAAAACAATTGTGTGTTGATTGCTGAAAATGCAGTGTTTTCTAACTGCAATTTAAATTGGAACTAATTACCATCTACTCAGAAGAATGATCTACAATATAATTAATTCAAACAAAAACAGAAACAAGCTTACAGTGCCCCAGATTTTGCCTGTGGCACCAAGATTAACTGCAGTTTTAGAAACAAACAAGTTGTCCTACAGGTTTAAAATGAAGGAAACTATTTTTCACTGTGGGCTCTTAGAAGGAATTACTTTTTTGTTTTGGTTTTTTTAAGAGTTATCTGTGGGGATAACAAAAGTCACTGGTATGTTGGAATCCATTTGTCCTTGTAGGTCCTTAAATCTCTTAATTCTGTTTCTTTTCCCTATATTCTTCTTGGGCTGGGGTCACAAAATGACAGGTCAAATAGGTGGGCACAGGTATGACAATGTATTGATTACAGAAGATGATTAAAACTGTATATGACTGTCAAACCAAGCATACAACTAGTCACTAGCATAAAATGATCGCTAGAGATTTAAAATTCAGTAGAAATGGAAGGGTCAATGAGAAATGGTGACTTTATCTATAAACTGGAGCAGTCCCTAAGCTTAAGCAGCATTGTTAATACTGCATTCCTGCTTTTATTGATTTATGTCCTTCTTCAAACAGGTACTTGAAATAGCAATTATTATTTTTTATTTTAATTTTTAGCTGCTAATTCAAGATCACTAGATGAACTTTTTAAGAAAGTAGGAGAAACTCGTAGAGCATATGGTACACAGCAATTACTTGAGAGTATTAGAAAAAGTAATTTGGTGTTCTACTGTAGGTATATTTTCTGATACATGCTGTATCTTTTCATACTTTCTGTCATACCGCTGGGAAATAAAAATCATCAGTAAGTCATATTATTTCTATGTCTGTAGTGTAACATAATAATCAGAATAAATTATTTTTATAGTACCAGTGCACTTCCAGTATCTCACAAACAAGAACATTAAAACCATAAAATACTGAAATGTTCTGGAGATAAAATGTGAAGAGAAGAAATCATATAAACAATAAATACTAAATCACTGTAGCAAGCATAAAAAAAGGGGAGGGAAAGCCAACACCCCTTTATCTATAGAGAGATGTAGTTTTATTCAAGCCTACTATTGCTTAAACACCCCTTGATGGTGTTTTGTTGGTTGCACCTGTGTGAAACTGGTGTGAAGTACACTTACGCAGGGAACATTTTCTGAAATGATTTTGGAATCTTTTCAGATTAAATATTACCTCCTAAAAAAAAAAAAAAAAATCCCAGTATTTTTTTATAGGCTAAATTTAATAACACTTCAGAACTGTTATTTTGACTTGAGAAAACAAATTCTTAATTTTTTTAAACATTAAAACATTCTTTCCCTGCCTTCCTTCTTTCCCACATAATTTTTAAACAATAGTTTTCTGTAAGCAGTTTTGGGCTCGTTGAAGTGGCCTTTTCAGTCAAAAGAAACATTTGTGAAAGATGCAAGTGAATGTTCTCTTAATCATTAGTATGAACACAGTAGTAGAAGTTTGAATTTAACCAATGAAGAGCTAGATCTACAGGTTTTCTTGCGGCTACAAGATGATCAGTAGCTACAGGGTAGTCCAATGTGGCAGACAGTTAAAGACGGGGGAAGCAAGCTCCCCTGCAGACATGCTGATTAACTCGGTCTCTGTCGTTTAAAGTTCATCTCTCAGCCTGTAAAGCAGGAATAACAGCACTTCCATACCTTCCAGAAATGTAGTGAAGCACTGGAAAAACATTGTGAGATATTTTGGCAAAAGAGTCCTGTTAATAGCAGCGATAGATGAACACGGTCAGTCTTGGTGGCCCTTTCACTAGGGTGGTGAAAGATGGAGCACAGATACAAGGGAAGTGTGTGGCTTTCCAGAAAGAGGGCTGGATCAATATTTCAGCCTGTTACTAGTATGGTAAAGAAGCTGAAATATGAACTTGGGCTTGTCTGCCGATGAAGGTATTGCAACTTGTTCCCAACAGACCTCAAATTCTTCAGTTGGGAGTTCACATCATTTATAGCTTCAAACCCATATCCATCAAGAGCTAGCAAACTGAGATTGATGATGATCACATATTGATTGATTTCTAGGAGGCCAACGATAATTGATTAGCATTTCCATGGTGGTTACTATATCATGTATAAAGCATTTAGGGAATTGTATGTAGATCATGTAAATTAATGGGTGCTGTCACGAGGATAAACAAAGATCAGTTAGGAAGATAATACAGAGTTAAAATATTTATTTTGCAATAGTATATTTTTTTAACTTTACTGTTAAGTTCATGTGACAAAAAGAATATGAGAAATATAAAAAAAAATTGTTCCAGACACCAGTAGAGTGGGGAATATTTCTGATGATTGTAGTGAGATTTTCCATCTCTAATCTTAAAATGATGAAGCACGCTAAAAAAAAAAAAAAGAAAAAAAAGTATGGTTTTGACAAGAAATGTACATAGTAGTTTGAGGGCTTTGTTAACTTGTGCTGGGCTATCTGCTAGTAAATTGGTGAAGTTGGTACTGCCTGGAGGGTGCCTGCAGAACCACTAACTATAAAATCATCCAGACAGATATTTTGACTGCATGTCAAATGAGCATGGTCAGCAGGTTAAGGGAAGTGATTATTCCCCTCTGTTCAGTGCTCATGTGAGCATATCAGAAGTACTATGTCCCATTTTTGTTTCCCAATACAAAAGAGATGCTGACAAGCCAAAGTGAGTCCAGGAGATGAATAATATGACATAGGAATGGAGGCTGAGGCTTTTCCTTGCACCATGATGAAAAGAGAATGCTGAGGGTTGTCTTCAAGTACCTCTTGGGTGGTTAATAGAAGCAGAGGGAGCTAAACAATCTTGGAATTGCACAATGGAAATAGGACAGGCAATGTAGGCATATTGTAGGACAGGAAATGCTGATTAGATCCAAGGAAAAATGTTTCTTTGCTATGTGGGTGGTCAAGCATCAGGATGGTTTGCACAGAGGGGCTGTGCAATCTGCATCTGTGGTGACATTAAAGTCTCAGCTGAGCTCTGAGCAACCACACCTAGCTATGAAATTGGCTCTGCTTTGAACAGACAGTTTAGACTATTTGATCTTCAGAATCATTGCCAGCTTAAGTCATTACAGTTCTTCATGGCAAAACTTCTGCTTCTGTAGTTCGTAAGCTTTTTCTCAACCTGTTCTGAACTCAGATTTTATTGTTAGCACTTTGTACTATAAATTCTGAGATGAACATTTTTAGGAGCTGTTTAGTTGAGCCATTTTCTCTGTAATTGCATTTGACTGCAGAACCTCTACAGCAGAGCCTCTATGAACTTTGGAAGTGCAAAGGAGGCTTGAATTGCTGCTTGTTTCTGTAAAGCCTTTTGAAGTAACCTTTATTAAGGAAACAAGCCATCCTAAAGAAATCTTATTTCTATGGTCATCTGCAATCTGAAGAGATCTTCAATTTTCCAGTATAATAGTAAAGCTTACTGTTAATTGATCAGGATCACTTGTGGACAGAATTAATCATGTGTGCGCTTGTAAGATTGCACTTGCATTTTGGGAAGAATTCTTTGATTTTTGTATAGCTGGAGACCTCACAATTTTGTCTGTGGCTCTCTATATGTTGCTATCTCTTTCACATTGGTTCTTTGCTTTTGGAGATTACTGGAGTACTGAAGTGTGAAAACACTTCATAACGTGCTTAGAAGAACTGATGTGTAATTAGAAATAGATGCTACTCAATAAACATGGGCATGCTGCAGCCAGTTAGCACTTCGGTGGCTTGCAAGCAGTCAATGTACTCTTTCTAGCTCTGCTGGCATTTGGGGAACATCAGAAAAAGATGTAGATGCTGGTGGGAGGTTGTGGAGATGTGAAAGCAACCTATAATATGAAATAAGCAAAAATCACAGAAATAAAAGGGGATCATCACAGGAGGGTGAGAAGGGTAAGGAGATGGGAAAGATAAGGCAAAGAGAGTGGAAGCATATATCTGTAAGAAAAGAAGACTTGTTTCCCTAAGAACTGTGGTTTTAACAGATAGAAGCCACTCGGGAAGCAATGATTACTGCTATGTTCTGGGTATGCACATGTGATGTGAAACCAAAGAGATTTATTTGGTTTAAACTATTAGAACATTGTTGACTTTAAAAATGCTGTTCTTGATTATGCTAACAGATTATCTGTCCTCAAAAAGCATTCGCTCTTTCTGTACTCTACAGTACTATAAGTTTGTAATTGCACTTGGTTTTTTGGTTTGTTTGTTAATTAAAATATCCTCTCATTTGCTTTCATCAGGAGTAACATTTTCCTTTTTCTGGAAGACTCAAGACCCGCGGGCTAAGTTTCTCCCTGCCTCTGGTGGACAAGTAATTTCCAGTGGTTTCAAAATCTGTTCAAATGAAGGTGAAGGCTCAGTGGAATTTTACACCCGTGGAAATGCAATGATGAAGTGGAAAGCAAGCTTTAGTCCACCAGGTGAAGTTTATGCTTCATATTTTTATTCATTTCTTTGTTACATTTTACCTTACTCTTGCAGAGAGATGCAGTGGTAAGAGCACGACTTCAGGAAATACAAGTGAATATATAAGAATAGCTACAGAGCTCTATGCTTAAGAATTCTGTTGATGTGGGGGGAGATAAAGTATGAACAGAAAAAGCAGTGATGTTGTGTTATAGAACATTTGCAGTTCAGTAACAGCCCTTGGACCCAACTCCCAGTTGTTTCTGAAGTGGAATTCTTATTGACATCAATAGATTAATGAATGCTTAGATGGGAACATGAGTGAAGAATGCAGGTAATCCCTGACAGTTCTCAGTTCATTCTAAAATGGGAACATGTGCTGTCCTCTACTGCTTATTAAATTAAGACTTTATTTGGTAACCCTTTAACTGAGTGTTTAGTGCTTTGGTCATTTTGCTGTCTGTTGAGTGCCAAGTTCTGTATGCCATGTTTCATATGGTACTAAATAAACATTTTGGTATATCACATATCTTACTGCTTCTATCTAAACTGTGTTGTTTTGGGGAGTGGTATTACCTGGTGACTGGAACAAGTGCTGGTGTTCTAGGAATGCTGATGACAAGCACTAAATCTTTTCCTGCCCTAACTTGACTACTTGGACATAGGTAAAATGGGACTTTCTCGCCTTGTAGTAGCAGAGTTTTATAAAGCTTAATAAATCAGTTCAGAAATCTTATTTTAAGAGAAAAGCTGCTAAATGGTAAGAATAATTCACACATTTGTAGGTTATCCAATCCAAGTGAAAAATTAATATTATGTTTTCAGCCTTTCAAGTATAACAAAGAAACTGTGGCAACTTTTAATTAGTCCATTTGCTTGTTCTCCACATCTTGCATTTTTCAAGCTATTCTTGCTGAACTAAGTTTTGAGATGGTATTAAGAGGCTTCAAAACTTGGCCAGTAATACTGAGCAAGCATAATTTATGAAACTGCAGTGAGCCCAAGTAAGAGTTCAGACAAAAGCTCACAGGCATTCTGCCAAAGTATGGGCTTCCCCATGGGTATAAAGATTAATATACATGACATCAGCATTCCATAATTTACTCTTAGCACTTCCTATATAGCTCTGTAGCATTGCACTAGTCAGCAAAAACATAATGAATAGGAAAGACTCTAAATGGAATTGATTCATGGGTTTTGCTGTGACTCCTAATGTTTTGCAGGTCCTTACTGGACGCATATTCTCTTTACTTGGAAATCAAGAGAAGGACTGAAAGTTTATGTCAATGGAACTCTAAACACAACTGATCCAGATGGGAAAGTTTTCTATGATTATGGAGACCCCAGTGCAAATCTTCTGACTGGGACAGAGGGGGATCAAACTAAGCGTTATGTGAATGGGGCATTTGATGAATTTATTATATGGGAAAGGGCACTCACCCCCAGTGAAATTGAGCAGTACTTCACAGCTGCTGTTGGTGAGTATATGCACCATTGTCATAATTCATCGTCTGTAAAGATGCAGACTTAAATGGTTAGTGTGTAGGATTTGTGTTCATTTTACATTTTTCAGCTCTTGAATGTAATTTTTAGAGTCAGAAAAAGTCAGTTATGAATGTCACCAAAATGCTCAGCTGTCTTTGGATGTGCATTCTTCTCATCCTGGGTTCTGGCTCTTTAGAATTTGTCACAAAAATTACTAAGACCTGAAGTATCCAGTCATTGTTAGATCCTAGGATCAACAGAAGAGGAGTAATGATTAGACTTGAGGAAGAACAGTGTGAAGAAAGATGGACTCCGGATTTCTAACTTGTGCTCTGGCTGTTGTATAACTTAAAACCAAGTCACTCAGTTTACTCCAGTAGATGTGCATAATAATGGTTATCTCTCCAGTCCTGGAATGTTAAAGACTTATTAACTCGTGTATGCCCATGAACAAAAAAAAGGTATCAGCTGAAATGTAATACAAAAGGCAAAGAATCCGGACTGGGACAAAGACAGAACTGGCCAGTAAACCCTGTTCTGTGGATAGTTATTATAAACCTTCCACTACAGGAAAGGCTGTTGCTATTGAGTACTTATGTGAGAGTAGCAATTAGAAAACATCCACCTAGTGAATACAGCTATGGGGCATCTGAAATATTCAGATTCGCTGGCAGTTTCCCTGCTTACATTTATTCTTACTGGGTTACTGAGAGCTAAAACTGTTACACCCATAACTCTTGTGATTTAATGGGAATCATTTTCACAGTGGAAACTTTGAATAACGCAGAACTTTTCATTCCTGGCATGCATCAGAATGTATATGTTTGTGACTTCCAGATTTGATTATAACAATCAAATACATGCAAAATACATTTTATCAAAAACCCCTGTAAACTATTTCATGTAGAATTGAAGTCACTAAGGAAGAAAACCATCCATCTCATATATAATGAAGCAATCTATTTGCTTTGCCACACAAATAATAGCAATTGTGCTTAAGTTGTTTTTTTTTTATTTTAAAACCTTTTTTATTTTCAAAAGTGATTTCTACAGAAGATGGAACAACTGGAAGCATCCAAAATACATTTTATTCTTTCTGTCTCGCCAAATCATTTATGACATGTTCATATGGTAATTTTCAATGGATATAGTGCTAGTGGGTGACGTTTATGAATAAAGCCTGTCTGATTAAGAGCAGCCTCACTGTTGCTTAAAATCAACTTAAAAGCACCCGAACAGATATTAGCTATAATAAGCTCAAACTACTAAAGGTGTGTTTTGACTCTTCGTCCCCTGTTATTTGTTTTATACAAAACTGGCACACTCCTAAAGCTGTAGTGTTACCACCAATTCTGCCAGTGCTCTTTTATTTGAGGATGCCTTGGTTTTGTTGCAAGCAATAAAAGTATTTCCATTGGCTTTGAATATTTCTTGCAGATTTTTTTTTTTTTCATTGTAGAAAAGTCTTTCTGAACTTGCCTTTGTGGGTGTGATTTGATGTGGCAATCAAGCAATTTAGATTCAAAATAAGAGTAAATTATTAGCATTTGGATATCCTGGCTGATACTTGAGTCTCATTTCTTCTACTGTTTGTATGTTCCCAGTCCCAGTTTATCACATATAAAGAAATACAACAAGGTTGTATATGAAATTGATAGAAGTGCCTAGATTTTCATTTACTTCTAATAAGATATAGGAGGTTTTTTTTTAATTTTTAATTTTCCTGAAATCTGCATAAACGCTGGGGGAAGAGCTACAGAAGGGAGATGGACGCCAGGGTTTTAATTGCACATTTCTCCCATTTCTTTGAGGTATAACACTTGAAATTTCCTGTTGGCAAACAAAGGTTTAAGTGTTAAGGCTTAGACTAAATGTCAAGGCTCATCTATGTAAAGGTGACAAAATAAAACTGATGAGAGAATGAGTAAATGAAATACTTTAAACAAGCCTGTGCAGTTACAGGACTGCAAGGAAGTAAGATGCACAGAACAGCAAACATGTCACTTGCAGTTAGAACTGATTCAACCTGCAATGGGAATATCTGATTTATTTTTTTTAACACTCATGTATTTTCCCCAGGTGTGCAAGTCTTGCTTCCTTCAACACTTCCATGGTCTGTGATGACAACCACTACAAAACCTGTGGTAGGACAGTCTTCATAACTCTTTTCTCTGGTGTCAGAATGTGTTTATATTAGAAAGTTACAGAGCCTCCTCACTTCCCAATTTTCATTAATGGCACTTGTGTTAGTACCCCAATTATAAACACTTTCAGATATGCATAGAGATAATTTTTAGCCACTATAGGAAGATAGGAGCACTACAGAACCCCTAATGCCAGACAGATAAAGGGAATTGTTAAATAAAAATAGCTTATATATTAAAAAAAAAAAGGAAAAAACCATAGAAACTTCTGAAGTATGTCAATAACCTTTGAAGATAAGGACATTCAAAAACATTTTGCTGACTTTTTGTATTGTTTCCTTTAAATAAGAAAAAACTTCCACCCCAATAACAATAGTGTTTTTCATCTGTTTAGTAAATGTGTAATGGAAAAGATTAAAATACAATTTATGTTTTCATGTGCAGAATACATACAATTAGCAGTAACCATCCTATGTGCAATTTGCTGTTGCAGTGTATTTTTCATTTTCTTCCTCTCTGCTGTGTCTAAGTGCTATTATTTTTCTTGTTCACAGAGGCTTTCAGGAAACCATGGCAGATAGGACCTGAACTGCTAATGAAAAACCAAAGCTATGCCTGTGTATTCTGTTTATCCTATCCATCTATCTATCTGTTTTGCTTTTCCCTTGGCTTATGTAGCCTCCTGTGTGTAACCACAGCAGTCTGCTATGCCTCAAACTCCCTTTAGGGCTAAACCAATGAACAATTGGTTAATGGAATAATTTCTGACAAGTTGTATCTGTCTCCTGTAGCTCTCTGCAAATGCCTATCATCCCATCATAACTAACCTGACTGAGGAGAGAGGGAACTTCCACTCCCCCAACACTATGCTGGGCTACCTGGAGAACGTGTCCTTCAGCTTGCCCAACAAATCCTTGTCGGAGAACACTGCTCTAAGCCTGACAGAGGTAAGTGTCTTTCACATCTCTGTGTGGAGCCAGATGACCCTGACATTTCTCCAAAAGGTGGAATATCAAATGCAGCTTTGAAAGCTTTTGATGATTGCAGAAAACACCTATGAAAAAAAGCAGTAGCTATTTCAGGGAGTAGCAGAAGGTAAGCTTCAACCAGAGAAAATAGTTCAAAGGTATCGTTAGTTCTTAAGGATATTATTTAATGGATGAAATATAAATACCTGCAAGCATGAGCACACATCAAAAATAATTACTTAGTTGAGCAGGAAACAGAGGAGGAGAAAATAATGTGTTATGTTTCAGCTGCAAGTGTATCTAGTGAAGACTATATAATTCTGGAGAAAAAAAAAAAGTCAGCAGTTCTCTGATTCAAAATGCAGCAGTGTGACAGTTGTCTGTCAGGTGCAGGACATAAAGACACTGCAATCAGAGTAGTGACAACAGCAAAATGGGGGCATTCCTGAGCTAATCGCAAGCTATCTTGGATGCAGGGGACACTCTGACCGTGGCTGTATCGCTCTGGCCCTTGGTAGCTGCCCAAGCGTAAACTTGTAACTTATTTTTGGGATTCACACCTTCACTAGAGGGTTAAAAAGTTATCTGTTACTGTTCTCTGCCCAAGCATCTGGGTTTTTTAGCATTTATTGCTTCTGTAATAAGCACAGGGCAAGTTGTGCCTCTCCTATGGCTTCTCTTTTGCAAAGTCATGCATTGTTCTTGCTGGTCTCTGATGCCAGAAGCACACATTCTGCTCTGCCAGCTCTGTGTTGGAGGAGAAAATCTGTGGGAGAGGGCCTGTTTGTGATGTCCTTCTCAGTTAAAAGCTTTATCTTGCACTGCATTCCAGTCACAGCCAGGACTCCTGTGGAGACATATCACAAATGTCAACTGAAACTGGTCATGGAAATACCAGGTCCAAAATATAACTGAAGAATTTATTTTTGTTTAATCTAATGCACAACATAAGAAGAAGGGGCTGGGGGGAGTGGAAGGTGTTTTCTGCAGTCTGAGCTGAGGACAAGGGTTCATGTTCTGGTAACATAAAGTTAGCCTTCTGTAAAATGATGGGAATCTAATTCCCTGATTTCAGCAGGACAGTAAGCTATTATTACAGTAATCAGCTCTGGCCTCACTAGTGATTCTTCCTTTATGCCTGTTGGTAATACCAGGGTGACAAGGATTATTTACTCAGACGAACAATACAAATAAATGCTTCTGAAAACTACATGGACAGCAATTGGTAGTTTGTGTTAAAAGCTTAGCATTTGCAAACTGTAAAGCTTGGATTTCATGGATCACAGTTTAATATGTAGCAAAAACCCCTCTAAAGAGCTCTAATACATTGTTTCCTTTGTTTTGGTGAAAATTTTGTGTGGGCTGTAAATTGAAAGTGGAACATCATCTTGTCAGATATTGTACCTGTTTCCCACATCATTTCAGTTGCTGTTGGGCTGCTCATTCCTGCTATCTGATGCAGCTGCTTTGTGTGCCATGAAAGTGATTTGCAGACAGAAATGTGGGACATGATTATCTTCAGCAAAGCTATTTTGGGAAGTAAACATAAGAGAGTCCTGATCATACATACAGCCTCTGTCATTTGTCTGATTGATGGTTAGGCTTTGTATTGTCTCCAGCTAATTCCCTGAAAGGCAGGCACTGAGCATGCATACGACTTGCTGTAAAGTTATCTCTGTCCTGACTGTCATATGCCTAGCAGCACAAGAAAACTTGATTTCAGTGATATGTAATAAGATTTCTGATTACTGACTAACATTTATAATGCATTGCTTCTGACAAATCTGACTTGCCTTTTCTGTTACAATGCTTCTCTGCTCAGCAGCTACAGCACTGCTGCTTTTCTCTCCTTTTCTGTGGTTAATGCATCCGATTTGGAGTAATTCTGGAGTGATGCTGTGACCTGAAAAGAGATACTCACTGAATGCTCTGGTCTGTTTGGGGTTGGTCTTGGGTTTAGGATAACTTCTTTGCATGCCACGTAGAATTCTACACTGAGTGTTGGAGAAGGACTGCAAGATTTGTGCTGCCCAAATGTAAGCTCATATAGCAAAGCTCTGGCACTCCCCTATGCATTATGGCTTGTAAAATTATGCTCAGAAAAGACTTGGAGCTTTCTTCTACATTTCTCAGTGGAACTTTCCTATTTTCAGTTAATGCTTTTAAGACATTTTAACAGAGAAGCTTCAACATAATATGTGGGTTGGTTTTGTTTCTTTCTTTTTTTTTTTTTTTTTTTTCTCTATTAGTTTTCTGTGCTTCCTCTTCTACTATTTTGTCTTCATCAGCAAGACTCCTTAGGACAGGGACTGTATCATGCTGAGCACTTGAACAGAGCCCATCATGACAGATCTTGACCTCAAAAACAACTTTTAAGTGCAAAATTTAAGCAGACAAATATCTGGGTCCCATCACTTGTACAATTTATTATCTAGTGCTGTTTCAATATCCAGTCATCTAAGGCTAAAAGAAGTATTAATGTCATATGAATTTAGATAAAATGGGAGAATAAGTTCACCTTAGTCTTAGTTCCAGTGTTGTCACCTCAGTTGTGGTGCAATGATTGCACTTCAGGAGTTTTACATTTGTGTTGCATTTAATAAATAAACTATTACTTAAAACTGTTACTATATGGAACATGATGAGAGCGCTGGCAGGTAGGGATCAGTCTGTGACTTGAATGAAAATGGGCTCATCATCTTAAAGTAATCCTAAAACAATCCTAGCAGGTATCTGCCTTGGATACTTACCAGGAGATGTAGCTGACTAATACGTAATGAAATAATTTAGCTTTTTTTTTTTTTTTTTTTAATCTTCTAGGCATTTTTAAAAGCCATTGAAGACTTTCTGTTATTGCCCAGCTGGCTTGATGTACCAGAGGTAAGACAAATGGGCTTAGACTGGTAGGTTACTACAGTTGCATAACTTGATATGGATGTTGTTGCCTCTGTTATTCTTTATTGCCATAACAAAACTGGTTGCCTCTTACTCTTCTTCTTAGGACTTTTAGGCAGTATTTATTTTCTCATATGTCACTTTCATATTTACAGTAAAAACAATTACATCATTTTTATAATATGTTTTTGAGAGTTAAAATAAGGGAATTTTGCTGCTGTTTACACATTTCAGGATGAATGAAACAAAATTGTATTACTTGGCATTGAACTTGATGTTTTCTAGATTGATGTCCTTCAATGCATATGAAATATGCAGTAGAGCTTACCTGTTTAGTGCACTGAAGCTTTGAGAGAGATTGAACTTATTATAAGGAAAAGTAACTTGTATGAATGTTCTTTTTCTTCTAGTCTGCCATGTAGAGTGCAAAGAAATGCGTGCAGCAGGAACCCAGGAATTTCTTGAGATTTTTGTCAGAATCTTAATGAAGCACAGATTTTAGCCAGAGAGCTTTTAAACTGTGAGGAGGAAAGGCTGAATGAAGGTCTCACTGAAATGTAAAATGCTTTTAGGACAAAACAATGTCTAATTGATTTAAATTCTTAGCCTGATATCCTTGATCATCTCAGAGGTGTTTCAGATAAAAGAGATTTCTTTTTCAGTGAAACACGTATTCACTCTGAGACTTTATAGATCAAGTTTTAGCCTGGAGGGTTGTTTTCCAGGAGATATGTGAATACTTTGAAAATAGCTTTATACTGGGGACCATTTCAATAAAGAGGAAGGAAAGGCTGAACTGTAGCATCTCAGCTTATGCTCTGATAAAGGCCTGGTATGAGACTTCATTATGTCAAAATAATCTGCTCAGTTCTTGGCCTCATTCTGCTGAATCCTGAGTAAAAGTGATTGTCAGATGCTGGTGGGAGCAGCGTCGTTTGGGGATGTTCTATAAAACATAGTACTTTATAAGGTCAGGCTCTTGATGGCATCAAATTTTTGTACCATTTTATCCACTATATGTGGAGAAGGTCATGTTGAAAGTCACATTTGACTTTGGATGGTTGAATGATGAGTCATGGGAATTTAACATGACACCTTTGCATTTTGTACTATGAACTGCTGTTTCTTTTGTTGTAGAGCCTTCTCTTTCTTCTTCCCACAGACTGCTCACATATTTGGAAGTTTAATTCAAACTATCGACAGTGTGATGGCTCATATGGCGCACAATTTGGATGAAACATTGTTACCCTTAACTGTTGATGGCATGTCTTCTGTGGCAGGTAGGATTTAGTGGAAATGTTCTCTGAACTGTCTGGATGTCCTAAATGCTTCTGTGCTTCCAGCCCTTTCTTTGCCAACAGGAAGGAGGAAATCAAAACAGATAATCCTCTCTCTTGAATAGAAAACAGTGTTTCAGTTCTAGAAAGATGGCTGTGAAGTTAGTCCAGAGGTAATGAACTCTGACTGCACTTGAACTTCCTTGAGGTTATTTGGGGAAGAGTTTAGAATAAGAATTCCATTAAATTAATCTAGTAATACTCCACTATTAGGTAAAGGGCCTAGAGCTCTTATGCAGCACCTTGAAGTTGTCTGGATGCTGCAGAATCTTACTTTTGCGAGAGATTGCAAATAATAAAATAGTTTTGACCATTTTGAATTTTATTTTACTGCTTTTAATATCATAGCACCCTAATTTCATCTGTGTCTTTTGAGATTACAGGTAACAAAGGTAATTTATCTGTTCTGGCATTCTGCTCTGCCTTGTTGAGACCTGTATGAGGGGGCAAATAACCTGAGCAGTCACCAGTACCATTAATCGCTGCATGTACACTCCTGGACCCTATTAATCTCAAATGGAACAGTGGGGGTCTGAAATAATGCTTTCAAATGTCAGTGAAAGTGTCTGTTATCAATCTGGTTTGCTTGCCCTGGTAAGCTCAGTATTTGAGAATGGGTGAAGTGCTCCATGGTATGCTAGGAGTGCATGTACCACCTTCTGTGTTATAAAGGGGTCAGGTATAAAAGGCAATTTTATGTTTGGAGAATTTACTGTATTTTCTGCAAACATCTGGTGTTTTTAATTCAAGACTTGCAATAGCTATTAGGGAAGTCTAGTTAAATAGTCAACTAGGTTGTAGAGGTTATTGATTTTATCATATTTTTATTTGGGTTATCGCACAGATTACACCTTCGTCAAAATGCATCCTCAGACTCTGAATTTGTCCCACTATCGATTTCCCTCTCAAGGACAGAGTTATGTTTCCATTCCCAGTGAAGCTTTTCATGAAAAAGGTAAGGAAAAATTTAAAGAGAGGAACACAGGCGTGTAAAGAGGTTATCCAAAACAGATTTTACTTGAAAAAAGGTTTTGGTTTGCTTTATTTTTCCAAGTAACTGATCTGATCACTGTTGACCATATTGTCTCTAAAGAAGCAGCAGTTGTCCTGCCATATTAATGAATGATTAATGTAGTAGAATTTTCCTATTACTTGAATTAATCTTGAATAATACAGCTGGGCCACAGAGTCTGAAGCCAGTTATTTTTGACATATTTTACATCAGAGAAGCCATAATTTCATAAATTATTTTTAATCTTCTGAACCTGTTATTTTTAAGAAATTCAGGATGCCAGATCAATTATTACTTATACCCTCATGCAAAATCACAAAGTGTTGTATGAAATTAAACTGTAAAATGACAGGTTTCAGCAGCAGAAGCTAGAGAAATGTAATGAAGATGTAAACTCCAGTCAAGGCATAAAGGAAGAACTCAGAAATCCATACCTAGGCTAAAATTTTCATAATCTCAGATGGCAAAGATCTGAAGCTTTAGTCAAGACTCTAAATTAGCAATGTTTCAAGTTAATCACCTATGTTTTAATCAGAGATTGAATGAATCTACTTACAAAAACATCTACATGCATCCTCAAATCTTTGAAAAATCTGACCTATGTGTCTTAAATTCAAACCTGCAGAATTTACATACCCAGAGATCTTTCTGCAGTCACCTCTGTTGAAGGGAGGTTGGTCCTTATTCATAAAGTGCAGTTAGCTGCAGATAACCTGCAGTGAGAAATATTCTAATAATTAGTGAACTGTCTACCTGATTTGTGATGACAGCTTTGTTTCTTTGCACTTGGCATGGGGCTCTGGCTGGAGAATTCACTGCAAGTGCCCTGAGACTTGAATAACTGTAATTGCAAAGCAACTTGTAATGCCAAAAAAAGCATGTGAGAGGACTTTTTTTTCCTTTCCCACTTATAAAGCCTCCCATCACGTGGATTCTTTTTTTCTTCAGAACATTATCATGCTTGGTATCCTGAAATGATCCAGCCTATTAAAAGTTTAACTCTTTTTCCAGCTAGAGCTTGCCTCTGAGTAACTTCAGCCTTCAGGTCACACTTACACATCAGCCAAATGCACTAACCTAAAAATTTATTATTCCACCTTAAACAGTGGATACTAGAAGTACTTGGAACCAAGCAAAAGGGATAGTAAAAGACATCTGTGTGGCTCACGCTTAGAAATTATGCATCTGTCTCTTCACTCAGATGCTGGAGAACCCAGAAATACTTGGAATGCAGGCAGCAAAGACACAACCAAAGTGGAAATAGTTTGCCTGTGCTTGAGTTTCATAAACTGGCAGTTAACGTAGGTAGTGGTGAAGTAGCCTTGAGATTACTGTAGCTACCATTGAGATGTTGACTCTGGTATGTCATGTGGCCCTTTCGAATGCTGTGGTAGAGATTTGTAATTGACAATTGATTCACAGCTTAGTTTGGAAATAGAGTTGTGCAGGGCAGGCATCCTTCTCTTTTACTTTCGATCTGTGTCCTCAGCTGTACCGCAAGATGTTGATACTTTTTAACTTGTAAAAACAATCAGAAATCTGCTACAGCAGATATGAAAGCCTATAGAAGTCAAGGCTCTTAATTAACATGGAGTTTCAGGTCTAGGAGTGTAATGTCTTTTGCTTCCAACTGTTGCTCTGAGGAGTAACCCCTCTTCCCTTTTCACAGCTTGGATTACCATTGTCGGCCTGCTTTACCACAATATGCATTATTTCTTTCATAATATCAACCCTATGGATACCAAGTAAGTATCTCAGACCTCTCATGCTGCAACAGCTTGTTTTATTACCTTAGTGATATACCCTTATAACAGTCATGTCATTATCAACTGTAAATAAATTATGAGCCATAATCCTGATTCTGCAATATTGAGGACATGTAGTCATTAACTAGAGAGAGATTAAAGCTTACATTAGATGTTTTATTCTATGTTGTAGTAAATTAGATTCCCATAGCGACGTGTCTGTCTTTGTCTTCTCCTTCGAGTCATCAGGTCGGGTATTAGAATTTCATAATTTTAATCTGTCTCATAAAGGGAAATTACATCTTTTCTCCTGACGCATATAAAGATAAAGCTTGCACTTAAATGAAACAAGAAACCGTAACATCCCTCTTTAGATAAAATCTGAATTCTAATCCTAGAAACCTGTAAGGTAGTTTTATAACAGGAGACCAGGCAACGCTTTAAAGACCTTTTGTTTTATATGCTGCATCAATGAAATCAATGGCAGATAAGATAAAGTAAATGCAAAGCTGTATACCTCTTGGCAATACAGTTCCCCAGGGGATTTTGCAAGGCCATTCATGTAAATCATTACACTTTCCTTTTAAGCTAGTATGACTTTATTTAATCTTTACTGGGGTATGTAGATGAGTTTACACTTTGTCTTTTCCAGTCTGTGACTCTTTGCTGTGTGGTTTATGACAGCAGAAGGAACGCTGCAGCATCTCAGCTGTCATGAATGTCAGGGATTGCCTTCCTTTCTTTACATATCATTACACAGGAGGTCATGATCATGGGAACTCATTTGTGAACCTCAGGGTAAAGTATCCTGACTTACGACCAGGTTGATCACACAGCAATTACTAAGTAGCACTTTTAAATCAAGTAGCAAGCTGTACTGTTGCTTACCCTGCTCTCTCAAAACAAGGGCACTTAGCAGGTGGCTGCAAAGGAAGCAAGTCATTAGTGTGCAATATTTCGCACTGACATGCAGAAATAGAGGCCATAATTTATGACAGCCTATATATTTCAAACAAGAGGATCACTGCAATTTGTTAAGATATAATCTCAGCTTCTCAGAGAGAAAGAATTAATATAGTCTCGATTTAGATGAAAGTTTAACACACAGAGTAAGATTAAGGGTGCTGCATTCTAATGGGTTGTCATAGAGTTTACAGCTTCTGGGTCTCTGATATAGGGCAAAATAAAAAGTATTGTCATCTTCGTGTACATTATCTGAATTTTGTGCAATAGGACAACCTGGATAGATGTTCGTGTTCCACTAAGTTGCGTATATTTTCTAGCACTTCTTTTCAAGAAGGAAGGGATCTCACCCTGCTCCATTGTTAACGAGACACTCAAAGATACTGGAGAAGAAACATCTCCTAGATTTCTATAATTAATCCAAATTACTTGAACTGGTTGCAGTGTGTAATGCACTAGAGAATCACATTCTCTATGATTCTAAAGCAGTGTCCAAAACCTTAGTAACCCAGGGATTGCTAGCTTAGAGATTTGCCTCTATGGAATCAAATCCCAGGTATTCAAAAAATGTTTTAATGGTTTTCTTTTTTGTGCTGTAGTGTTATAACCCTTTTTTTTTTTCTTACACTTCAGTAGAATAACTATGTTTTCTCAGAGTAGTTTGTTTTAAAGACTTCTTTATGTTCCTTCTAGCACTGAACTACTTGAGCACCTGTAACTTGAAGCCTGTCTGTTTTTTCTTAAGGGCATTTTTTTTTTCTTTTGTGGTGGAAAGCTAAAACCAAAACTCTTGGAGTTTTTGTGTTGTACAGATGACTTCTATTTTCAGACTACATAAATAGCAGTTTCTAAGGAAAGCCAGTTTTGGATCTTAAAATAAAAACAAAAAACCCACAACAAAACAACAAAACCAAAAAAGGTTTTGAGACCAGTTGTGCTCCTGCTGATATTCAGTTTGTGTAAATCTGCACTAATCCCTTGGAAGTTAATTGGATGAGAGACTCAGTGCCATCTAACGTCCAGGGTCATGGTGAAGAAAGGCTTGTGTATGCAAGTATGAAACACAGCAACACTGTTTCCTGCTTTTGCTGAAATTTTTTCACTCTTCAAAATTCATCTAGCTCTTTAAACAACAGATGATGTGTGGAAAAAATATGTTCATCCTCGGAGTCTGTGTAGGAGAAATCTCAGAATGTTGGGTAGTGGTCTTAGCATCACATGTCCTTCTTTAAATTTGAACTTTTCATATCAGAGTAGCAAATTCTGCCCTCAGATGAAAAAATTCAATTCACATCCTGGTTACTGGGAGCAGAAATAATGTTATTGATGGTTTTTCATTGTTAGAACTAAGGAGTGGTGCTTGGAGTTGTGCTAGATGAGTTCCTTTTATTTGACCTTACTGAGAAACTGAATTAAGTTATTTTAACGTCTGACATGACTTTTTTCTGAAAGAAAAATAAGAAACCACTGCAAGCAAGTGGCAAATGTAAATAAGATGGTTTTTAATGTCCTTTGGAAACTGGCTCTTTACAGTGGTGTGCTATGTTTGGAATTCCATGCTGATGGTTAAATTGCCACGCCTCTTATTTCTCACAGAAAATACCATTCATTCACATAAAGAAAAGGTAGATGACAAAGACCATTTTACTCCTGCACAGTCTGTTACTGATAGTGTAAAAAATTTTACCCTACAGACAAATGGATCTTAGTTACTCCTGAATGTGCAAAAATGCCAAAGTCATAATTTTTAGCTGGAAGGAAAAATAAGGGGTTCTTATGTACTGCAAAATTACTTCAGCCCAGAAAAAAGTATTACCTGGACTAATCAGAGGTTTAGTCAGGTTCAGCTGTTTATATTGTGACATGACTTACTCTCTAACAAACCTAACTGGACATAATCAATTTTTCAGAGTAAAGCTATCAATTGCTTCTAAATATATTCCTACATATGTTTATATACATTATATATAATGTAAGTGTATGTGTCTTGCACACTAATATGTCTAGTTAGTTAGCCTGAAACCCCTGCAAGTTTTCTCCTTAGCTTGCTTTACTTAGTTTAGGTTATTTTTAGATCCCTTATTTCATAGAATTCTCTCTGGTTGTCTAAAGCACTTTCAGCAAGCCTTGTAAACCTTTGCAAAAGAAGAGCAGAATGAGGGAGTACTTCTATCAAGTGCCCTAATGTCTAAAGCTGTTCTCTACACTTTGTAGCTGTTGCTTCTAGTCCTGTAGGATCTTCTGGGGCCAGATCTTGATCTCCTGTAGAAATTCATTGACTCAAATGGAAAAATGGATGTCCCGTGTTCCTGTTGTTATGTGTGTTGTGGATGAACAAAAAAAATTAAATTGTTCTACTTCCTTAATATATTTCTTTCTTTTCCAGGATTGCTGAAGCTGCTGCTTTCAAAGGTTATATGATCTCAGCAACCAGTTATCTTATCTCTATCAAAGTGGAACCTCTACCCAAATTGTCCCACAATCTCTCAGGATCTCCTCTTATTACCATCCAGCTCACCCACAAATTGGTAAGTGAAATGGAAATTACCATTTTTAGGCTGTTCAAAACTTCGGTGTTTGTGATAACTTCTTTGTATTTCTCTTGTAATTTTTGTGGGTATTTTCATTAGTAATTCAGGTTGTGTTTGTAACTGCAAGATTGTTTTCCCAACCATTACACTTCACTGACTTTTGTTTGCATCAGTGCAAAAGGCTGATTAGTGCACACGTTGCAGAAGAAGGTGAAGTGACAAGTATAGCTTTAGGCCTTTATGTATTGTTCTATGGATGCGTTTATGCAAGCTGCAATAGAACTACTGCTTTCTCATTAGAGATGTCAAAAACAAGAATTCACTTACGGTTTTTGCTTTTGGTCTTAATCCACACTGAGATAACTAAGGTGTTTTGAATGTTCTCATGAATAAACTCAGAAGGAACTCCTCCAAGGTCTGGTACAAATATGATGGGCAGACCATTTCCAGGAATAGGAGAGAAGCAGGTTCAATTCACTGTTCCAGTGTGAACTGCCCTTTCTAGGAAGCAGAGCATTCTGAATCTGAGAAACAAGAGATAAGAAATATGAGAATCTGAAAAAATTTGGAGACTTTTTTTTCAAACTGATCAATGTCAGTAAAATACTTCAGTTTCAACAAATTATCATATTCCAGCAAGAAACAGGAAAAATAGCTGGTTTTATTTGCTCTGAGAGAAAAAGGCATCTCTGTCTTGTCAGTGGAATGGAGAACAGTTGAGTCTAATAGTTGAGTCATGCAGCATCTATGACCTATTTAGAGTGTTGAATGAAGATTTTAATTCTTAAACGTTTCCTAGAAAACATCTCTTAGACATTCTTCCAAATATTTTATCATATTTTCCTTTCCATGGCTGTTTTCAAGCCAGTTTGTTTTCTTCCTGTTGGGCTTCTGATAAAGATGGAGTAGGCTACTGAAAACAAATATATGAAAAAACCCTAAGGCATAGAAATGAAAAATGTCATTTTGCTGACAGTTTCTCAAACTAAGGACTCGCTTGAATGTCTCCAGTGGCCTGTTAGAAGTGGGCGCGTGTGATGTGAGGTTTCTAGTTTGTGTAGATCATTTATAAGATGTACTTTATCTATTCGGATACCTTCTCATGTTTTAGTATGATTTACTACCAGGCTGTTAAACAAACATATGGGGTTTTTTTTTTTTCTGCCTGTTGACTTTCACTGCAAAGATCACTGGGATCTTGGTATACAGAGAGAGATTTTACATTTATCATCTCTTTTAATTGGCAGAATCCACGAGTGTGGTATGAACGTGTCTAACATAGTCTGTGTATAATAAATGTGGGTTGATTGGGAGTTTCACACTCTGCCTAGAGCACTGTCTGCTGTATATTGTGCATTAGGGGAGTGGCTGTTTTCTCTGACAGAGCTCTTACTGCTAATTTGCAATGCATTCACAGCCAGCCATTATCTACCAGAGTATTTCTACACCTACTTCCATTTTGGGGGTGATTTGGGTCTTAATAATCATGCTGGAACCCTGTTCAGGTGTGACTTGGGTCTTGGGTTCGGTTGGTGGTGGACCCAGCTTAACAGAATTGTAATTCTTTTCCTTCTAATGTGTATAGGGAAAATGCTGATCATTGAGTAACAGAAAACAAAAAGGAGGAAAAAAAATGTAAAAAAAAATCTGTTTTGGGAAATAGGTACAAAGAGAATGCCTGTGAACTGAATATCACCTCTTAAATTAAAACTTCAGAAAGCACTTATCATTCCGCAGCCTACCTCGCTGTTAGTTAAGTCTTCCCTTAGGCAAGGATTCTCTGATTTTCTCTGAAACTGTCTGCAATTTTTACGTAGTTCTTAGGAGGTTGAGGGATGATTAAACATAGGGCAATACAAACTGAAGTTAGAATCTACTCAATTAGGAAAGAATGCAGGAAATATTTATAGATGACATGTTAATGCTTCCTTTTCTAGAGACCACCATGGGCCAGTGGGCAGGGTGCACAGAAGAGGTGGGTGCCCAGGCTGGGGGACAGGCTGGAGGCTAAACGAGGGCTGTGGAGCCACAGGAGCTGAGAAATCAACTCACAGTTAATATGTGTACTGTTAATTTTATGGGCAAAAGGACTAGGGAGACTATACTACAGACTCACCTCCATCAGGGAGGACGCAAGAGGATATCCCTAATTACAGCCATTAGGACTTGATATTGAGGCTTTCAGATGGATTCTCCTGGGCCCAGTATTGCTGGCTGACATTCTTTCCACCAACAGAGCAGGCAGAAAATTTTCTACTCAAGCTTCCATTAGTGGAAAATGGTTTTCTGACTTAAAATAGAAATTCTCATGAATCAGGATGAATAAGTCATCCCAACTTTTTCACAGGATAAAAATATTACTTCTTTAATTCTTATGAAGTAAAGACTCCCTGTGGATATGATACACATGTACATTTTACTACTCATAGTGTTATTTTTGTCTTAAACTGTCATTAGAACAGTGACAATTATTTTATTGTACAATCCCCGAAACCATTTCTTCCGTCTCTTTTATTTTACAAAAATATTAACAGCTTCAGAAAGACTGTTTCACAAGAATACTTCATGAAGGATTTAAAATTAACTTCTTTGCATAAGAAGATAAAGTGATTAAGTGTTTTATTCTTTTTGCCATTCTGAGGAATGCTTATCTGCTCTTTCTGTCCACAGTCTCCACTTTTATAACACAATGACATAGCTAGGGGTAAAAAGCAATTCTCATTTTCCTTGTCTGTAGATGTACAAGAGCTTTTCCATTGATATTTGGCAATCATTGAGGGCCTTTTTCTTGAGACTTTTTACATATTGAAGAATTACATTCATGTGTCTTTTTAATGGTTGTCCCTTCCTTCCCACTGCTTAGGGTATAAGATGAAGATGAGAGAGAACCAATAGTGCTTTGTGACACTGTAGATTCAGATCTATTGTTCTTTCCAGGGCTTTTTCCCCTTTTGCAGGAGGGGAACATGTGCAGCTGTGGTTTTAGAGAATTACAAACTGACTGTTACACCCTCTGTGAAAGGGCCTCACATGAAGATTGGATACAAACTGGAAATTCTTAATCTAGCTGGTTTTACCCCAGATATGTTTAATGCAAATGCCACTTTAAACATTAGCTTGTTTCTGGAGGAGGGGGAAGTGCTCTACTAAGATAGTACCAAGTTAGGGCTAATTTAGCATCGTTCAGTCTCATTCCTTTGCTCCATGTGGTTCATTTTAACAAATGTAGTGCTCGGGGAGTTGTCTGCCTGACCACGAATTGTTAATCTTTCATACCATATTATTACACTGAATCATTCAAACAGCTGCTTCCCTCCTCATTTTTTGACCGACTCCTCTCTTGATCATTTCTCTGCTTCTGCTTGTCCAGTTTCTGCAATGAGTGCTTCCCATCAGAACGCCCCAGTGACTTGTTTCTGCTGTGCTCCTTGTTACAGCGCTTTGTCAATGAAGTTTAATCAGCTTTTCCTGTTAATCCATTTCATTTTCTGTTACATGACTTTGTTAAATCTCCAGAACTAGGAGCTGCATGAGAGCATCAGCATGCGTTATTCTAGCCTGCGTGGCTGGCAAGTGCTCTCTTGGGGTAGTGCTTTGGAGATGGTCAAGAGGGGACAAAAGATAGACCCCCTTTTCTCTTAACTGTGTTTGCATTATGAAAAAGTGTTGGTTGTCCTATTGCAGTTAAGGGAGATAGTGACAAGGTTAAGGAACAATTTCATTGAGCTTTTATTGAGGTAATGGGACTTCTGCTTCTAAATGGTAACTGAACCTAAAGGGTACCTTCTCTCTGTCTTTTGGCCTTGCCAGCAGCGTGCCATATCCTGAGGTTTGTTAAATACTATTGCTGATAGGAAAATAAAATGAGAGAAGAACCAGTTCCCATTTGTACACAAATATTAGTGTTACCATGAGAGAGAAAAATCAATGTGGAGCCAATTTCTTTTTATGGCAAGTTAAGTGTTGACTAATTTATACATTGATCGAGGTAAAACAGTGACTTTTGCCCACATCTGCAGAACAAAGGTGTAATTTTTCACTGGATGGACTTTGCTGGACAAACTGGAATAAAATGCAGTTAAAACTGTGACTTCTACAGTGTACTACAGTTAAACAAAATGAAAAAATAATAATGCTTGTAATTTAAATGTGAAGTTCAGCACTTTGTTATGCAAGTTAAATCCATTGACTTCAAATGAGAAATGAACATAGCTGCAGCTAGTTTTCTTGCTCCTGGGCAACCTTAAAATACCAGTAGTCAGTATGATGATATATAGGATCTTGTAACAATGCAACAATAGTTCTGTATTGTTAATGTTATTAACAGAAACATCTCAGGATTATTTTCTTGTAGGAATCTATTCTAAAAGCCTAGAAAGGTACAGTAACAAAAAAAATATAGTTTTTCATTGTTCAGATTGAAGATTGCCTGTTGTAAGAATTGGGATTGCATTGTAATAAGCTGTAACTCATAGAAGTTTCCATTTCAACATCAGAACAGGCTCAAGCCTTTAGGGACACACTAATTTCCATGTGTCATCACTTGCTTATCATGACAAAAGTCCTCAATATTTCTTTGTAAATGAATTCTTTGCCTTTGAGGTGGATATTGCAACTGGAGTGAGGGTATCATGAAGTGATTGAATGTTTTTGGAAGTGTGCAACTAAAGTTTGCGTTCAATTTTAAGTTTAGTTGCTGACTTTTATTCTTTTGGGTAATGTGGGTAATTTTATATGCCAGCTTCCACTTAGTATTTATAAAATTACTTCGTGCCTAAAGAAAATAACCACTGGTGACTGGAACCAAGTGTTATCAATCTATAGCAGGAAGCATCTGCTTTTTAGTTTTCAGATTTCTGCTTGCAAGTGACAGTGCATCAGCAGTTGGAGGTCAGTCAATACCAAGCAATAAACTTGGAAAAATCTTGCTGAGTTATAAACCCAGTTATCCTATTTTACAGAACTGTGGTATCTTGTGCTGCTTTACTCTGCCTTTGATTGAACATTCATCACAGGAGAAGAGAATTATGGGGTTTATATTTGACATGATCGAATCTGGTCCAGTGATGTAGAGTTCTGTCCCAGCCATGAACACACTTTTAAAATTCAATTTAGTTCCTCTTTAAGTTCCCCATCAGTGACTACATCCTTAAAGCATCCTTGCGTGTGGTGATGGCTTATTGAGGAGTTCCAGCTAGTTGTGCTACGTTTAATGAACTGTCAGGGTTTCTGCTATAAAACATTGTACTACTTTGCACAGTGTTAATACAGATACATACATATTGAAATGTTATGAAAAAAAAGTTTCTGCAGAGCTGAAATAGCCAAACATTCATGTGTTAATAACTTTGATGTTTAAAATTATAAACAGAAAAGTAAGACTAATATACCACCAGACCCTAAGCCCCACTGTGGCCATGGATCCTGTAAAATTTCTTTTGAGGAGATCAAGCTGTTTTGAAGTGGCAGAAGTAAATTGTAGCATTTGAAATAGCAAGAAGCTGGATTTAGATTCAAAATCCCAAAATTATAACTTTTTCTTTTTAACAAAAGATCAGATATAGTTTTGCTGATTGAGAATTTCAAACTCACTGGAGTCAGACACTTGAAGGGTGTGTTTTGAAACTGTTTTGTAGATATATATTAAATGTAAAATTCTGATTTAGTTACAATCCATGGTAGAACTGCTGATACACATGGGGCAGACTTTCAGTTCTCACTCTAACAGTTGCTTTGGGACTGGTACAACTCCGTTCTTCAGTATTCATAACAATTTGAAGAGAAAACATAATCATGTCTGAAGATGAAAAGTGAAGACATGTTTCATGCAGTTTGTCTCTTGATTGTACTGTCAGCCAGCATTTTTTAACGAGGAGAATCCTAATGCTAGCACATTACTTTATCTCCATTAGTTATATCTGGAATAGCTCATGTTAAAAGTAAAAAGAGGGAGGACTTCTCAGTCTTGCGTGGTTTAGTGGTCATGATAGTGTTGGGTTGATGGTTGTACTTGATGATGTTAGTGGTCTTTTCTAGCCTTAATGATTCTATGATTAGACATTAATGATGAATGCAAGTGAGTTCAGTATGGTTTCATGGAATTGAAAAAGCTTAGTTTGTGATGATGAGTTATCCAAAACTTGCCTGTTCTGGTGATAAAAAGTAGTGCACAGCTTCCAATAAAGAAATAAGTGCATAGATTTTTTTTAATGAATTGTGCCTCTCTTACTATGCTCCTGAGCTGTTTTATTTACCTAGTAGTGGGAAAACATGGCACCTGCTAAGCACTGCTGAGCGTGATCTGCTTTTGCCTTTCCATGGTGACATTTCTTCTAAAGCAAAACTAAAGTCACCTAATCCTGCGTTGTGGCTGTGACTGTACTTATTACAAGGCAGCCTTATGGCTAAGTATAGGCTGTCTGACAGCAACATCACTAATCTAAAACAATGCTGGTATTTAGTTCACACCACATAAATAAAAACTTTGGCTTAGAAAATAGTGTTAATTTTAGCTCAGAAATGCCAGAGTTGTCATACTTTAGAGAAATCTGTGGCTGGTAAATGTCTGGTTTTGCTTGTTTCCCTCCTCACCGCTGGTTGCACCAGGGATTTTAACTCAAATCCCTCTGCTTTGCAACAGAGCTGCTAGACAATGATATTAACAGCTAGTCATAGAAACTTGGAGTTGTTTTTCTAGCAGGAAATGTGCAACTGCGAAGGAGGGATTTTCCCTTATGTGTTTTTTATTAAAAAAAAAAAAAAAGAGAGAGAAAAAAAAGAAAAAGAAGAGTAGAGCCTCTCACAATTTAAGAGGCTAACACAAGCTGGGTCAGCAGCAAGATTCCTATCGGGATAGGGCCAGCCAAGAGGAACTGCTTTGCAGTGACTCACTCTGAAAGTAGTTCTGCATACCTTCTTTCTCTGCAGTGACTCACAATAAATTTCAGAAATCTTGATCTGTTCAAGCCATTATTTAATGACTAACATATTCTTTGAAGGCAAAAGTGTACTCTAGACGAAGGCAGGGCTTATATGATAACACTTTCAGTATGACAACCAGAGCATCACAGTTTAGGAGAGAGAGCAAAGAATGTGGCAACATGTTTTACAGGGAGTACTCATGTGATTTGGATCAAGCACATTGCTTAGTGCTCTGTTGAAGTTGGGCGTTAGTGCTAAACAAGGAGAGATGGAAGATGTGAGAATCATACATAGACAAATCTGATGAACAAATGTAATTAAATAGAAAAAAATACAATTAACTTGCAGAAAAAAAAGCTGGATAAGTCTGTTTCATGTGTGGATAATGCCGCTCTTTGGCAATAACTTTTACAATAGACTTTTTATTCAGCTAAAGATGTTTTAAATAATTTCAATAGTGGCAATTGCAGGAGCACTGCTGTCTGTAGTTTTCATTCCTTATTTCTGTTTGCTTTGATCCTTTGGTACCAAATACAGCTTTAATAGCCAGCAAAAGAATAAATTTGGAGAAAGCGCGAGACACACTGGGGAATTTGTTTTTTTCTGAGCTGTTTGTTATTATTTAGCTACACTGATGAGATCTTACAGGTGCCAACTTGTTATTAGGGATGACAATTCTACCCTCAACAAGTTACGGAATTTCAGATTTGGGAGAAAGATTTTTGTCTTTTTTTGGGGATCTGTAGGTGAGTGTTTCCCCTCAAAATAAATTTTCCTTTTTTTTTTTTTTCATATGGCAGACAAATGATGATTCTTCTTTTAGGAGTAATCCTTAAAGGTCCTCAGAACTGGATCTTTTTTTTTTTTTTTTTTTTTTCTTTGTCAAGCATGTCAGTGTTGCAATGTAATGCCATTAATTATGCACTCCAGCTAATTAAAAAAAATGGAACAATGTGGAGTTTTTATTCTAATCTCTGACTTCTCAGTTTCACTTTCTACGTAATGGGTTTGTTGTGATTCATATGAAAAGTTTCCCCTAGTTTTATGTTGGTGTTAAAGTCCTGATCTCCATTTATCTCAATACACGAAACTGTTGTGATGTTGTGAATGACCTATTTTGTAGTCAAATGGTCTTGTTGAATTCTTTCTGAAGCTATGGAGAAAACATGATTATAGAAACTGGCTAAACTTTGAGGTGAACCAGGTTCTAGTATGGAGTCAATCAGCAGGAGTTCTCAGAAGTTAATAATGCCGGCTGGTACTGAGAGCATTTCCTCCTGGTAAGACATTCTCAGCCCCAGTGAACCCAAAGCATTGTTATTGTACAGTCATCGTACTTCTAAAACTGCTAAAATTTGCAAATATGTGACTACTGCAAACCTGTTGTACACTACCAGTAAAAATGTGTTTCAGGCCATTTTTTCAGACGGATGAAGAAAACCTTTGAAACTCAAACGTGACTTGTACTGAAGTTGTTTGATGAATGGCAGAGCACACTTAGAGAGCTCAAAATGTTTCCTTTCTTGGTCCTGTGAATGTAATGTTGAGTCCTCTTAAACTGTCACCAAGGAGCTGTGACAGCTTCATGTCTTTCTCCTTTGCAAACCTGTAAATTCCTTCACGAATAAGAAATATTTACATTGTTCTAACTCTTGGCAGATTTTCAAAGTGTTAGAGGTGTGGGTGAAGGAAGAAAATCATCCAGAGGACAATTTAATGTAGCAGAAGAAAATATAGCACAAACACCATTTCTGTTTCAGAGAAGTGTTACTTTGCTCTTGGGAACAGTTACCAGTGTGAGATAAATTAGCATCAATTCAGCATCCTCTGAGGGACTGAGTTCTCTTGTAGAATGCCCAAGTGCTGTCAACCCATTCACTTCAGAGCTTTGTATGTGGTAAGGTTAGGTTAACTCTTAATCTTTTGTGTCAAAGCTTTTACTGAGTGAGGTTCAGTTAGATGCTGGAGGCCTATTTATTCCTGCAGTCATAGCCAAACTGGCATGAGCACTGGAGGTGTGTACCTGTACAGGGTGCATTTGTGCACTGCTGTCAGAGGATGCTTCTCAGTGCAGCCATCCACTTGGCATATGCACTTTTCTGCTTGGAGTCATCACAGCTGTGGCACCAAGCACAGGTCTGTGACGATGACATTGCCACCTTTAAATCTTAACTAGAGGTACATAATTTATCTAGAAGGGATTTTTCTGCCTTATTTTCTTTCTTTGATTTCTCTTTAGCATTAAAATGTACAGGCATGAAAAACCAGTTGAGAGGGGTGAAATGGGATGCTGTGTGCAAATCATACAGTGTGAAAGTCCTGCACAATCCCTTCAAGGTAACATGGAGAGAACAAGCCCCTTATAAATGTCAAATATTAATAATAACACTTGTGTTCTTTAGCCTGATTTTTTTTTTTTTTAAGAAAAGTGTAACCTCACACTTACCTAACTACACTGGAGTGTGTGATGTCACTTGAAATAGTGTATTTCTCAGCTAACCACACCAACATTGAACCCAAGTATATTCTGTGACAATCAAACCTGATGGAATGATAGGAGTATTTCCAGTAAAATTTATAAAAAGAATTGCAGAGACTTATTGTTTTATTGTGGCAATGTCTGTGTCCAAGGGAACAAAAGCGCAAGTTCAGTATATAGCATCTTTCGTTATTATATATTGTATTTTTCTGGTGTAGTCTGCAGACTGTTCATCAGCTTTTTACTTCCTCAGCTTGATTCTTTTGTATATCCCAGAACTAGATTTACATATTTTAACTGGTTTTTTGGCTTTCTCTTGAGGGAAGTCCGAGCTCAGTAAATTATTATTTTTTTTTTAATCCATAAATATTCTTCCACTTAAGAAAAAAATAATAATTTCAAGTTTGCTTCCTGCAACTATCAACTAGCCAGCAGGAAATAAATGTACTGGCAAGAATATTTAGCAGAGCAGCAAATTTTAAGTGGTTACTGAAGTCTGTTCCTGGAAGGCACTCTTCAAAAAGCCAGGTTTTTAACTGTAGCTCTTGACTTAAAATTGTGCTGCTTCAATGAGAAAAGAAAGAATAATCCATGACTTTGGGGATCATCGAAGGTGCCGGTGTCTTGAATTTTGCATGTTGTTGAAGTGCTCAGAATAGATGTATATTCTGTAAAACCTGTACAGTAAAAGTCACAGAAAACAGTTAAATCCTGACAAGAAAAAGGAGGAATTACTGGAAAACTTAGTTATTGCTGCTTTGAAAGTCTGTGAAACATCCTGAATTGGTTCTTTTATTATGTCTTAAGATCAAAGGTGGTGTCTGACCAAGCCACAATTCTCTTGCACTGTTTGGACCTTGGACTGTCAGCCATCTCCTGTCTTAGTGGAGCAGAGTGTTAGAACATATTAT
>WTSP01003688.1:297956-372129 GCA_025331215.1 Actenoides lindsayi | reverse complement strand
GAACTCTGCGAGGGCGCGTTGTGTGTTCCCCCCGACCCCTCTTTCTGAGAGGGATTGGACATGTTTTGGAAAAGAAATTTCTTGGGAAAATGTCTTCTGCATGGGAATAAAAGTCCCCCCCCCCCCCCCCCCCGACTGGCAGTAACTGGAATGTCTGACACTCAGGCAAGCATTTCACCTTTTGTAAAATTGCCACTGGCCCTGTTCCGAGCTCTACTTTTATTGCTTGGGTATTTTTTTAATCCAGGTGCCATAGACCTGGAGGTTTTGTGTAATATATGGATACATCTGCACCACTCTGGTTCACCTGCAGGAGGGAGGACATCTGTCATCTTTCCTCTTAATTCAGGCCAAACCCCTTAAATCTAACTAGCAGAAAATCGCAAAATACCAGTCCCTGTTTCCACTTAGGTTAGAAGAGGTATTTATCTGAGGAGGGCCTGTTGACATCTCCTGAACCATGCTGTCATGGAGGCTGTGGGACCAAGCTGCAGGAACTGCAGAAACCAGTTTGGTGGTGAAGGTGTTAGGGGCTGAGTTCAAGGAAGGAATTGGGAATATTTGCAAATAAAGATGTCAGTTGTTCGCTCAGTCATCTCTTCGCTTGTGGCAGAACAGAAAGCAATCTGTTTCATACATTAAAGCGCCTGCTCCCAAGGCACCTCGCTCAATTGTTTGTGAGGCAGAGCACATCTGTGGAGCTGTGCTGGCCCCTGGATCGCATGATTTCATCAGGAGCGGTGGAGGAAGGCCAAACGGGCGCTCTTGTTTTGCAGTCAGCCTGTGACTTTCCTTCTGCATATCAGTGAATTCAGCTCTCCCAAGTGAGGTATAGGTTAGCTCTTTAAGGTTCCTCATGAAATCTTTCTCATTTGACACAACCAGCCACTTTCAATTACATCTGCACCTGCAGGTTAGAGTGCAATGGCAGATAGACTTCAAACAAAGAGACAAGAAATTACTCAGAAGAGCAATAGCCTGTCATGTACAAAGTATATTTGCTTCATTACATATCTCCATGCACATCTCCTTAGGGGGAATGGTTTCTGTCATTACAAATTAGAAATAATTTCAGGGTATTTTTTATGAACACTTCTTCAGACAAGCGGGTTGTTTGCACATGCTAAAGTAATTTGCTGTGTCCAGGACACATATATGCTATTGGGAGTAATTGTTTCCATAAAATCCTTTGCATCACAATTTTGAAGGAGGTTGATGATATATTTTTGTCTTTCATGAGTTTTACCTCAGTGTGCTAACAACTTAGCTATTTTTTTACTTCTGTTTTCTATGTTGTCATATGTGGACATAGTCAGAATCAAGGAACAAAAGATCCACAATACCCAATTCACTACTGTCTGCAGGAGTCATTTACATAAGCATGTTACGTTTACATGTTAAACATAGTACCCTGTCTTGCACAAATGCTCTGTCTGTTTTTTGCAGGTGTAAACAATGGCATATAGAGTAAGATTTTTTTTTTTAATGTTGTAGATTGGCCTGTCTATTCTCAGTATTTGGCCTGTGCTGACAAATACAGAAAAATCTCACTTTTTGGTGCAAGGCAGAAAATTCAGACCATGCCTGTGCCCCAGACAATGTGAGGTTTCTTCTTCCATTCCTCCCTTTGGACAAAGTATGCTGGAGAGATAGCTGAGAGTGGTCTGTGTCAGTGCAAAACAGTCTATGTAATTCAGGGACCTGGGTTTCCTTGACTGATGAACATTTGTTTCTGACATAAATGATGTCCCCATCTACTAGGAAGTTCATCTGGTGTCAGTGTGGTGGCAAAACCTTTTCAGTGGGAATGAAGTTGTCATCCCAGAGCTGATGTTTACTTTGCTGCTCTCCATGCCCTGAAGCTCGGAGGGTGAAGTATTTCACAAAGCCATTTAAGAAATATCCCAGAATTGTATTTCTCTGTTTCTGTTGAGGCTGAACTAAGGTCCCTTACTTAGTTTTTGACAATTTATAATATCTCACTACAACTCCCTGCCCTGTTTCCCACTTTGGTCACTATAACCAGACTCCTCAGCTCTTCAGCACACTCTGCTCATTGCCTGAGCTACTGCCTACTAGTCTTCAGGAGTTTCTATTCCTTTTCTGTTTCCTCTTCCATGAACAGCAATCAAATAGTGCTTCCTGCCTTTAGAAACCAATTACAGACAAACACCCTTGAAGGGCAGAGTTTTCAAGGTGTGTTTTGTATTGTGATATCCAGCCTTATAAAGATGAAATTTAGTAAACATCTTTTTAGATTACTTTTGAATATTCTTTGTGGGTCTCTAACATTTTTAATCTTTTTTTTCTTCCATTTTCTGCAAATTACAACACAATAATGGGAAGGTATACTGAAACGGTTTAGTAATGTCTTTCAATAGCCTTTTTATATACCACCAGTTCTTCTTGTCAAACTTGAGACAGCATGTTCATGAAGTTTGCCATATATGTTTGAAAAGACAAGATCAGTCTATTTGTATTCTGTTTCTTGCTGCTTGTTATGTTAAATCAATGGTTTCTGATTTTCTTAATAGGTCTCTGAAAATCAACCCTCAATTTCTGTACTGCATACCAGGATCTGGTCTATGTCAACAAAGGCAAATGTATAACTTAACTGGATTCTTGAATTAGAAGGCAGAACATAGAAACAGTATCTATATAGGTAAATAGTGAGAAGATAAATACTGAACGTCTGTTCATAACTCTGTGTAGGATATACACCAATTCTACAGTTTGAGTTGTTTATCTCAGCAGAATGTTTGCTCAGAACAATACTTAACCCTCTGTTGTCTGACATGTACATTTGACACCTGATCTCATACTAGCAAGAAAAGATTCCACACTTGGAATGCAAACTACAAGCATTTATTGTCTTATAGTTCTTATTGGACACAGCAGACTGATACACAGTCAGAAGGGTAAAGGGGCAATTCTGTTGTGGGAGAATTCTTTGGGAACACTTAAGTAAGCAAGATAATTTAGGAGAAAAAAGGGAGTATTGTCATCAATCCCTGCTGTTAAGAAAGGACTAGGTTGGTTAATTGAGAAATCAGACTATTCCATTTGTATAAAATGACAACATGGATATAGGACTGAAGGAATAATAAATGGAAAATAAACCCCGGTAAGGTGCAGCAACTGTACAAGGTCAAATCTCTATGAAAAAGTATGTGATAAAAAGAAATGTATGTGGAGGCCAGCAGTTGAATATATTTCTACCAATCAGTTCTCATATTTCTGAGTTTGCAGGTGTCAGCAACTTCAAATGTATTCACCTTTCTGTACCCTCTCAAACAGGCTGAAACCTGTATGCATGTCTTCCTTTAGAGACAAATAGGATATTTAATATGTCATCCCAGCACTGACAGGCAGGTCTAAGGTGTTGTAAGGCATCAAAATTAAAGCTTAAAAATTTGCTGTTTGCCAAATGGATAAAGAAAAGGGTGAAGATTAAGTGACTATATGAGGAGCAAAATAATCTAGGACATCATGAAAATAACTGGCTGCTGATAAACCAGGCAGGTTGAAAGCTGGGAAGAAACTAGTCCCTATATAAGGAGTACAGAACAGCAGGCTATTGCAGAAGGTGACCCACTGGATCAGGTAAAGGTGTGTGGAGTATATCCTTCGAAGGCTACTTTAGAAATGAAGAGCTGGTGAGTGAAAGACACAGTGGGTCTGTTTCTTCCTAGGGCTAAATCCAGTTTCTTTTGAAGTATTATCCTGAGGTTGGTCTTGTCTGATCCTCTGTAGCTTATTGGAGACGGATTCATAAACCGCTTTGAAACATGATTTAAAAGAAGAGCAAAGAACTGTTATTGAGAATATTCTGGGAACCATCAACCTTTTACTTTTATAGATGCTGCTGCACCTATCCCTGAGGTGCCCTTCTGTTCCTCCAGCAGAATTGCTTTGTCTCCTCTTATGAATACTTCAGTTAATAGCCAACTTTGCTTCAATGGCATAGCATTATTATTTTTAAACAGCATTTCCTTATTGTTACAAATGCTTGTTTCATCAGAAGTTAGTTGTCAGCTGTTATTTTGCAGGTGATCATCAAGAGATTTTAACCTTGATTCAGTTCCCTTTTTGCAATTTTAATTCCAATCTTGGAGGAGTAAGTCTGACCTGGATGGTGTTAACAGAACACCAGCTATCACTACTATCCCCTAACAATTTCTGTTGTTAATAGTTTTTCATTTAATTGAGGTTGTGTTCTCTGTCTAGATGATCATCAGCCCTATTCTTCCACATAAAGGAGATAACCAAATTAATCTTTTTAATTATCATTCTCTTTCACTCCTTTCCACTTTGTCCAATACTTTAGCAAAAATTGTACATGGGCAGTTTTATGATTGTGATGTACCCATGATTGCCAAGTAGGTTTTCTGCCTTTCTTCTTTATAATACCTGAGTTACTCAAGGGTCATCAGAGATCTTCCAATGAGCCCCATCAAGTAAAATCCCAAACATCTGGTTTACTGGTGAACAATTTTCAGACCTAAACACAACAAAAGCATTAAACCTATGCTTACAATATTCAGGTTTTGAGGGCCTTTCAAAGTTAGTTTTGTTGGTTGGGTTTTTTTCATTGTTTTTGGTTTATGTTTTGTTTTTGGTTTGGTTAGGGTTTGTTTTGGGTTTTTTTCCCAGTTTTTTTTGTTATTGTTTTTTGTTTGTTAGGCTGAGGGTTTCCTGAGGGATAGTGTCGCACACTGTGCAGGAGGTTCTTGGATCTGTACTTCACTGACAAAATTGAGCATTGTGCTTTGCTGTTATGCTGACTCCTTACTCCACAGAGCAAGTTCGATGAGAACTAGGCAGTGGCCCTTCTTAGGGTGTTTGGAAAACCCTACACAATGCAATTCTGAAATGTTCCGACCTCAAAAAAACCTCACCCAAACAGTTCTCCAAGAAACAGTGAAGAGCCTTGGGAATCACAAATAAAAGGCTTCCGTGCTCTCAGCATTTCTGATTAAGCAAGTCTTTCTTTTCCCTCTCTCTCTTTCCAATACACATTGTGTGCCTTCCTTTCTGGTGCAGTGGTTCACTCCTTGGAGACAGTATTTTTCCTGATGCAAGAACTCAATTGGACATCAATGAGTTTTGCATAAAATCTTATGTAGGACAAGTCTTCTGGGTTTCAGTCAGGCAAAACTACGCAATTAATATGAGGAAGTAGAGCAGGAATTGACTATAATAGCATAAAGACTTTGAATGACCTTATTCTTCTTTTATTGAATAATACCTTATGATATAGACTGGATTTAGCTTCAGAAATGTTTGGAGTCTGGCAGAGATTGATGAATTATGATTCCAAAGAAAAAAATGGAGAGGATTGTACTCAGAGGGCAGGGTTCTGATTAGTGTACAGCTTCTCAGTACCTGCTCTTTGGAAGGCAGATGCAAGATGCATCTCCATAGCTGCATTCCTTTGCCTCTATTGATCAGCTCATGCCTGCAGAGGACCGTCAGGAAGGGACAGGAATTCCGTGTTCTTGACATGTGGCACCTATTTCCAGTACCAGCAGTATCAGAGGAAAATAACTTTTTTTCCTGAATTGTGGTATTTTGTGACTTAAAGCTGTTTGAGTGCATAATTTATTATATATCATTAGTATTTTATTTTCTTTAAGACTTTCTAACACTCTCTAAACCTTAGCTTGCCTAGTTGTTCCCCTGTTTCTGCTTATTTTAAGATGTATGACCCATCCTAAGAGACTGAACTTCAGTCCCTTGCGCAACCCTCTTGGGCACATTTGCTAATTTAGTCTTAGTCTTCCTGCTTCATCTCTTCATCCCTAGCATGTCTACTACTAGATGGGATCCTTGGTTTATGTTATAGGGATTAAATGAAATAGTAGCTCTGAAATGAAGAGGATCTTTTTAATAGTTAGGTAAGGTCTTTCCTGATAAGATGGCATAATTTAATAGCAACTAGAATGTTGAATTCACTTTGCACAATATTAGAAAATAAAGATGATGAGGGAGAATAAATCCCCCACGCTCTGGTCTTAATTTATTTTAAACAGCAAAACAAATGAAATCCAATTAAGCTTGTAAGTCATAGTGTGAACAGAGTCCAGAAAAATGTCAGTTCCAATAAATATGACAAATAAAAGTATTGGCATAAACTCCAATGATTTATATCATTGGAACCACAATAAGGCCTTCTTTAGCTGATCTTGAGACATGACTCAAAATGTGAAGAATGAGAAGATAAATACAAATAAAGGGTTTTGGGGTTTTTTTTGTTTCCCTAAATGCTGAAAGGGTTATTTTTAACACAGTAAACATTTACATTTTAAGTTAATGTTAGCCAGGGCAATTGGAAGAACTTCTTAACGGGTTAGCATGACCAGCTCAAGATAATCTGTACTGAACTGTCTTGGAGAGAGATAAAATAGATTATTATACTGATCAGATTATAATAACCCAGAGCATCATTCACAGTCTTCATAATCAGCTCTTGGTAATGAGTTCTGTATTACTATTCTTTAGATATTACATTTCTGGAGAGAGAATTTATTGTTCAGAATAAACTCTACACTCAGGTGATTTTTTCTTATTGCAAAGGAGTCTATAATAGTGGAGTGATTGATGCACTAAGCACTGGGGGCCAACTCAAAGTTTGTGACTAAGTCTTTTTGAGAGCCATTTGGTATGAGTGACTTACAACCCCTGCAGCTGAGTGCATCGAGGAATTACCTGGCCTCTACTGAATTGCTTCAACCTGCAGACCCCATGGTTGCTCTTTCCAAAGGATATCACCTTTCTGTGTGGCTGTGGGCTTGCTTTTACAAGCTGCTGCACTAGCATCCTGACATCAGTGAAAGAAAATCAGCCATGAGCTTGGCTCAGCTCTCTGCTTTTCCCTGTGTGTCGCTCTATGAACATCAGCAAAACTATTTTGAGACCTGAGACTTGGACCTCAAAGGCTGAAAGACCCAGTCCAGAAAAGTACAGCAGCACATATGTAGAACAACATTCATTTCAATGAGTTTTTTTGACCTGAAGTACCCAAGATGTTTTTCATCCTTTAATTAAATAACATCAGTGTTCAGATAACAAATACTGCCTGTGAATGAATACATTTATAGTCATTCGAGTGATCTCCACCAGAATAATTGGCCTACAATCAAGTTGTAATTTGCTCCTTCAAGTAGATTGAATGGTCTAGATTGATTTAAAAAAAAATGGAGCTCCTTTTATTTTAGAAAATAATGGATGTTCATTTCACATTCCACATTTTTAAAAATAATTAATCATGAAATGTCATTCAGCTCATCTGAAATAGCTTTTGACAAAAATAACAGGATTTGGCTCAGAGCTTTAAACTTATGCTAGGAGGTGTTAGAAGTGCCTATGTGTAAATTAATCATAGTCTCTGTCGTCTTATTTACAATGAGATTTGTCTTGTCTTTGACTATTTCAGACTATATTGAATTATTGTATCCAGAGACCGAGACACAAGGTAAATTGCTCCAAGTATCCACATCAGGCTGCTGCCTTTGTTTTCTGGTACTGATAAACTCCTTTACCCAAATCCCTTTATTCCTACTCTGACTGGTAAATCATAGAAGCATCTGGGGAAAATCCCAGAGGAAGAAGAGTCTGTAGTATTTTACAAGATGAATTGCCCCAGGGTCAAGGTTCAAAATAAGTGTAAAGTGCTCTAAAATATGCTGAGTTCGAAAGAAGCTGGCTTTCTTACACTAAGTTGAGAGCATGGACCTTATTTTTCATTGCCTTGCACTTTGTGTAGCTGTGTACTGTGAGTCTTGATGCAATTCTGTTCTTGTTTGGTAGCTTTTGAGGCTGGTCTTGCGTATATTAAAATGACTAGAGACAAGGCTCTGGGTATTCATGCCTTTGTTTTATTTGGTTCTTTGGTATCCTTTTTGTTTTGTTTTTAATCTGCCCTTTAACTTTCTGTTGAATCCTGATTTTTACTAAATTTCTATTTAACATATTTTGTTTGAGAAAATCATCATATTGTACTGATCCAGAACACTGAGAGCAGGAAAAAAGCTGGTATACAAATGACTGTCCTATACAAAGCTAGGAAAGGTACAAAAAAAAGATACATAGAGAAAAACCTAAAGCAAGCAAAAGATTTGGCCAGTAAGTTAAATTATAAGGGTCAAGTTTAAACCCAGCTGTTCCAGAAAACCTTGAAGGTTTTGTGGAATAATGCAGTTTCTGGAGTCCTGAAGGTCTGATTGTAAGAACAGAGGAAATTTGAATAAAATTAATAAAAACTAAAACTTTGTATACCTTCGCTCAAACTCTGAACCAAAGAGAACCTAACTTTAAATAAGATTCAAAAAGATATCGTAAATTTAAAAATACAGTGTAACACTATGCTTTTCTTTATTTGTGTTTGAACTGGACATAAACGCTATGAAAACAGCTTTTCATGTGGCATTTCTGGTTCATGGCTAACCAGGCACTACAGTGAATTTCATGCATCTGTCATTCCCACGAATTTGAAAAAGATGCACTTTGTGGGCCAAGTTTCAGATACACTGTAAGTAAACCATGCAGTTTTGGAGCAGTGTCCCAGATTTCTGAGCTTTCTAAAGTTAAAATAAGAAAGAAGACTGGAAATGATCTGGTTTTGGTAGGGTTCATCTTTCTGCCAATACACTGCTGTTCGTTATTTTCCCTTTCCTGTGATATGCCTACTCCAATTTTAACTAGGCCTTGTGATATAGTTGGATCAAGCTGAGCCATCAGAAAATCTGTCTCCATCCTAAGCAGCCGTTGGGATCTGCCTGTGATACAAAACCCGATGCCTGGAGGTTCTGGTTCTGTGGGGGAAATTCAGATGCTCCGTGTCTTTCCAACTAAGCACATAACTTCTCACAGTCTCTTTGGTTTGTTCTAACTCTTGGAAACAAAAGAGGATTTTCTCTCAAGCTCATTCTGTATTTGCTTTTTTTTTTATATTCATTTCTCCCACAGGTTTCTAGAGTGTTGCTGAATTAATGTATAAAATGCTTTCATTCATAGTTGCTGTCCTGAATATTTAAGTTTGTTTTCTGTAAGGATAAATAATATTAACATTAATCTGTCTGCGTAGGAAACTTATTTTCATATATTTACTCCGTCCTTCTACTGCCTTTAAAATCCTTATATATGGTCCCTCGATTAAGGCTGATGTGATACCCTTGATCATTACAGTAGTGAACTGCAGTTGTATAAAGTAAATTATAGTAATTACAAAAGGCGAGTGAAAAGATAGTTTTACTCTGACCAGGCATTTGATACCTAAAATCAGTTTCTGTCTCTGGCATAACCTGCTTCTGTAACTTTGAGAAAACTATTTAAATCTAGTTGGTTCACACATATCACACATGCTCTTATTTCATCTATTTCCCTCCTTCAGGTAATTCTCCATAGTAATTCAATGCCTCAGTTTTCCCATTTGTGAAATGCACATGGTGATCTTTGAAATTTTTTTCTTCTTAATCACTTTTTTCTATTTGGATATTTGGCTTTTGGGAGCTGAAACTGCGTGTGCATTCAGAGCTTAGCATAGTGGCACTTGACGCAAATAAAGACTTGGAACAGAGATTTTAGGATATATTGCTGCTACATCACTGGTTGAAATTAATTGGCAGATAAATTATGATATTTATTCCAAATAAGATCTGAGTAAGACGCATTCTGGTCCTGCTAAAGTCAATGGCGAATTTCCCACTGACTTCAAAGAGACTAGGAGTTGGCTGTTTATATATAGATACTAGTTTTTCAATAAAAGCCAGCGAAGCTAACTGCAAACAACTTGGGCAGCTCGCATACTTGCTGGTTCCCATATGCCACAAGTATTTCACTATTTGGTTTGTGTCCATTTCTCATCATAAATTTGATCTGACATTTATTATTCAGCTTGCCAGTAGGATCTTTGGGGAAGAAACTCTTATGCAAAATAAATCACTAAGTTCTGTCTAAAATTATTTTCTTAGTGATTTCGTGTTTTTAGCTAGACCTCTTTTATACGATGTAACGTACTAGGAAATAGCACACATCAAAGAAGCAACCTCAGTTTTCCTCAAGTGGCTATGTGCTTAGTTTCCATGATTCATATAGGATTCACAGGTGCTTTATTATTATTATTATTTATTGTAACTTTGGTCCCTTGGAGAAACTTCAGGAGAAAATTTATACTTCTGTTGAAGTCACCATCTCAACAGAAAGATTTAACTGAAACTGGAAAAACGATTGCAGTCACACTAGTTTCTGCTGGAAAAAATTATCTTTTTTTTTCTCTTTTCCAACTGCTATTTACCCAGATAAAGAGCCTGTATATTTTTACAGCAGTGACTTGTTCCTTCCTGAGCTCTCTGGAGGGAAATCTCCAGCTCTGGAGTTGCAGAGTTATCAGCCGCATGCTGTTGTCTGTGACTTGTGGGCTGCTCACATCTTGAAGCCCTATGGGAAATCTTTTTTCTTCACCACATGAATCTCTGGACATTTGATCTTATTGCGGCCTGCTCTCATTCTTGACGCTCAGAACAGTTCACAGGGAAAGCATTAATGACCAGGTGAGCTGCCCAAATTAATTTCTTTAGTTTTACTCGGTTTAATGGAAACGAAGTCCTGGCCAGCAACTGAATCGGGGGTGGAACCTTTCTTCACTCCAGAATTTTACAATACTTGTTATTTTAGTCCTTTTTACTGCCACAGATGAGATTGTTTGACTTACAGTTTAAGATATGTTTTGGGAGAAAAAGCACTTTATATAAATGAAATGTATTATTATTACTATTACAGGTTTCTCCATAACTTTTATAGTTCACAGGCTGTCAGCATTTTTAGAAACCCTGTATTTTAGGTGTCTACAGTTTGGCCTTGAAGTTGTCCTCAGAGTTAAAAGTTGAAATAAAAATGTAGAGAGGAATATTTTTTTCAAGTAAAAATTCAGGAAAAGAAATAAATGGTTTTTCATGATCGAGTTTTCTGTCTGATGGATGAACTTGAAAACAATTTCATGGACAGGCATACATGTGATTTTCTTCACCTTTACTGTATGTGTACAAGCCAGTTATCCAAATCTCCCCAGTAGGTAGCTATATTTCATCATGCTCCTGACTAGGCTGAGCACAGATTGTGCACTTAATGTTTGTAGCTGTAGCTTTTTTGGCTGTCATCCTTTTTATTATCAGATAAACTAGAGACTAATTTAATCTATTCAGAAAGAGTTTGTTCTGTGAACAGAATGTATTTTCAGAGACTCTCCCCTCGTTCATCCACGTGTTTGCATGATTTCCAGCCACAGTCAAAATACTGCTGGCATCGTCCACAGAATGTATTTTAGTTTGTAGTTGTGTGCTGTGCCCAAACACGTTATGTGTTTCAACTTGAGAGCTGAGTAAAAAGAAATGCTATAGATATATGAAGTTAGAATTAGATGCCAGCAGTTCTGCTTGAATAATATCCACCCTGTTCCAGCCTAGCAGGGAAGCATTCCCCCAAAGAAGTTTTTGTGACCTCGAGGAGTGTGGGGAAACAATAATTTTCTTTTGTTTTCATCAAATGGCCCTCTAAGAAAATATTTAAGGGGCTGCCCTGACCCTAAACTGTGACAGAAAAATACATTTAAAAGCTACCACCGACCAACAAAATACAATAGGCTATTGTTTTTAAAGGAAAGAAAGTTGAAAATGTTACTATCAAAATGCATAGAAAAAAATCGTTGCTTTTAATTGTGGGAAATCTGCACAAATTAGTTTTCTGAGGATATTTTAAACTTTGCCTCAGCCCTCAGCATGCCAGCAATCTGCTTTATATAGCTTGTGTCAGAGAAGCTGTGTTAGTAATTGATGCTGGGGAGCTGCAGGCTGCCATGTCAGAGTCTCATGATTGCTACGTTTGTTGGCCCATGTGCGTTATTAACGGTTGGATGGCAGTCCCCTGGTGGAACGTACATTAAAGGCTGCTTGTGTTAATTACTAGGAAGAAGTGGACAAAAGTAGGTATTTGGGATGTCATTTTTTTGTCAGCTGAAGTCAACGAATCCAAGTATAGCGAGTGCTGTACCCTATAATATCTGAGTACCACATAGCTGTATGCTGCAATTTGCACAACGTCTCTAGCCATCCACAGTCATCCTATTACGTGGGCTGTGTTGCTATGTATGCTTTAATTTATCTTTAGATTTTTCAATATTTTACCATGTTCCCACTGAGGCAGAGGGATTGTTAGGCACCCAGTGAAAAGAATGGAAAGGAACCCTGCGTTCCTGCTGTTCTGTGTGTGGTTGATAAAAAGATGCAATCTAGCTGCTATCTCATTTATGTACAATGCGTCAAGGATGAGAGCAGATTACTGCTGTCTGGACTGCCCAAGGCTGGAATTAGGTTCATTGTTCCTTCTATTAAATTAAAAAATAATGTGATTGTTGTTACGATTTTGTTCCTCGAGGGCAGGGAAGCAAGAGGAGCTAAAAGCAATACAAGTGGCATGTGGATTTAGGGAGAAACAGTATTTTAATAGCCTTGATTCGTGTATTTTCTCTCATGCACATTCTTGTGGTAGTTATGTTGCATCCTATTAAATATGTCTACTAAGAGCAAACAAGATTCTCACAGTGGTGCAGACCAAAGGACATGCATAATTTTGATGCCTGAGTAACTCTTTCCTTTCTTTGGGAGACTTGAGAGAGAATGATGCTCATGTCTTTATGATGCAGGATCAGGCCCTAGGTTTCTTTTCTCTGATGTGCAATGCTTCAGCTTAATGCAGATGGTTGAAATGTTCTCCAGCAAGACTGCAAATTCTTCTTCACGGAAAAGTAGATTATACTTCTGGGAAGAGGATACAGCTGGAAACAGGGGAAGAGATTAAGGAATGGGAAGGGCCATTGCCTCCAGCAATTGCTTTTCTGTCCTGAATGTTCCCTTACACAAGTTGCTCCTTTGAATACAGCAGCTCACAACTGCAAGCATTAGGGCAACCTGTATCTGAGTCAATCAAAACCTAAATATTAGAAAATGGTGTAACCTGGAAAGACAAAAAAACATGTAAAATGTACTTTTGAAGAGGGCCCCACCTTTGTGCTGTAAAAGGCTCTTGTTCTGGAAAGTTCTTGCTGGGCTGGCAGCACTTTCCAGTAATGAAATATGGTGGAACCTGAAATCTCCGAGGGTGTTAATGAGGAATTTTGCTGGCCCTGTAATGGAGACAATGATCCAAAACTCCTTTAAATACAAAGAAAGACTGTAACTGGCTTAAATGGTTTTGGGATCACGCCATGAACTCTGTAGGCAGACTGGGTTGGACATACAGACACTTGCTGATTTATGTTACAGCTCAGTCTCAGTTGCAGCAGTGCTTGCTTTGAAGCTCCTTTATAGGTCTGGTGCAACATGAAGAGACTAAGCATGATGATGACAGGCCCATTTATAAAATTACACTAGAACTCCTTGCATTAAAAAGTCATACTGAACATCCTTAATGACCAGAGTGTTAAAAGCTGCTTTTACAGGTAGCAGACATTAAAAGTTAGATAGTCCTGAAACATACTGACTCACCTGGGACACTGGATGCAGCCTTTTGATTTTGTTGCTCTTCCTGCTCTAGTGAGACTGAATGTGGAAAGAACTAGGAGAGTTTGCCAAGGCAAGCAATGAGAAGTAGAAACAACAACAACAAAAAGTCTGGTGGGATCAATATGTTGCTGGTGGGAAATAAGCAGAAATGAATCACTACTGTGTAAAAAAGAAATAAGAGGCCTGCCAGTGTTCCTGAGGTCCTGCTGCAAGTGCTTAGAAGATTCCCTGAGCTATTCTCTGCCCTCCACTGTGTGCACTGGGTGCATGTTACTCAAAACGTACCTGTCGTACTGGGTAGTACCAGAGGTGGCTGACTGTTGTGCAATATGGTTTAAAGAGGCATCAGTGATAATCCTGATGGTAAGTAATATTTCAGATGGGGCTTTGCTACTTTTGAAAGTTATATTTTCTTTCATTCCTTTAATGTGAAGTATTCTTAAATGGATTATGAACTCATCATACGCATGGCCAAGCCGAAGACAAAGAAAAGGGGCATGTTTTCCCTTCTCTCTTCCCATCTTTCCATTCCCTTCCCCAGGCTCTTCTGCTTTTTGATTCTGTGTAGCATGAGGAGGCCATAATGAAAGGCTGGCCATAAACTAGAAGATTGTGTTTAAATGGTATTCTTTTCCTTTGTATTGAGGCTCCAGGCTGTTTCACTCTGGTGCTTTAAACTTCTGATTTATTACCAGGCAGATCTTGGGCTATTTCTTGCAGTGATCATGGTCCCCACTAGGTAAACTGCAGCCTTATGGTACAGGTTTATGAGAGTGCTTGTGTGATGTTCCCATTAACTGCAGCAAAGCCTTTTGTGTGCAGGGCAGTCAACAAATTCCAGTGATAGAATTGATGCTCCAGTAACTTACTGTGCTAAAGAGAATCTAAATACATCTCCAGGGAAGTCTGTTTTTCCTCTTTCTCCTGTGTTCTAAGCTTAGAAATATTTGATTTTGAATTACTTACCGCAAGAGTTTGAAAGCGCCTCTCATCTATGTAAGAAATAGGATTTTTTTAATGAACCACTTCTAAAGTATTCCTAAATAAGCAGTAGATGATAAAGACATGGGATAGATATGTATAACCTATCTTTTTTGGTTATGAGGATACTAGAAGTTCTTTAGTTATACGTAATGGTTGGAAGGAAACTCTTGACTTATTTGGACTGTGTATCACTCTGTGACAGGTTAACCATCATCCCTTTAGTAACAAATGCATTTAATTCTATGGCTGCCAGCCACTTATTAAAGTATTTATAAACTATAAAAAGGAGGTCTTAATTGGAAGTGTTGCCCTATTGGAAATAGTCCCATGAAGACTAGCAAGAATGTTTCCAAAAATAACGTGTTTAGCAAAAGAAAGATATCTCCATGCTTCATGGCATAGAGAGTCCTGAACTAGCACTCAGATGACATTGAAATAGTTTCAATAATGTTCTTAGACATTGTGTTCCTGAAACAGGACTGTCCTTCTTTTTAATGCTCTTAATTACAGTGGAACATAAATATTGTGCCCTGTACCTACTGAAGTCACTGTTAGTTTCCCCACTCTGTTCAGTGGGAACAGAATGGGTGCCTTTGACCCCTACAAAGATACTGTCATGCAGCAGCCTGCTGAAGCCTTTTATTTTTGGTTTGTAATTTTTCACTTTTATAGAATTATCCTGGTAAACTAAATTGTGCAGTCATTTGTGTTTGCATAGTTTTATTGGCTCTAAAAGCATTTCCCCTATGTATGTAATGTAATTTACTTATAGATAAGACAAGAAAAGATGCCAATTGATTTACAGGGTGCCTGTGTCACAGGAACTTACTGGAATATGGCACTTTGGTATGTTGCCTAATTACTGGCCACCATGTCTTGTCAAGATGCTTAAAAATCCAGGTTACCACATGGTGACATTTCACTGAAGAGCAAGAAAGGAAGGGAAGAGGTATAGCAGCATTTTCATTGAAGGGAGAACATAAGACTTCTCACTCTTTTCCCCTTTTAAATTGTTATACTAAGTAATTGACAAGCGAGTTGGGAGATTTTGCAAGGCTCTAATGACCACAACAGCATTCCTCAAACCATTAGATCAGTTTCCAGAGGGACCCATTGCTGGTTTCAGGAATTACTTGGGAAAACTGAGCTCCAGACAAACAGCACAAACTGGGAGCTGAGTAATTACGGAGGTATTCAAATTTATGGCAGAAGATGCCTTTGTGTGTCACTCCGTGATATGCCCGGAAGAATCATCCAGCAGGCAGTAATACCTTATTGGGCTGCCTGTTCCTCTTCCTGAGCGTACCACAGTGTGCTTTGGGTTTGCTTTGCCTGCTCTTCTCTACAGCAGCACACAACTCTTTTGGTCAAATGTTCGTGTAAACTTTTAGCTGAGGAAAAAGAGAGGCTGGTGTTATTTGCAAAGCGGCCAAAGACTACAGGTAGAACGTACCCTGCTTTAAAACTTTCACCTTGTTTATCCTGAAAAAAACCCTCACATACTGAGAATTCAGAGCTCCAGTATCTCAGAAGTGGTATTTATCGTGCTACTGAACACCCAGCTGTGAAGCTGAATTTGTATTGTTCCTGCAGTCCTGAGGGCTGGCTGGCAGAGCAGTGCCTGGGCTCTCCAGCCTCCCTGCCCCAGCACAGGCTGCCCAGGGCTCTGTGAAGGGCTAGAGGAGGGCAGCTGGCTCTGCCAGTGCTGCAGCCTCTTGACACTGTCCTTGCACAGCAGTGAAGTCATAGTGGAGCCAGGGCTGCTGCCCTAATTTACAGTTGGCTATTTTTCTGTTGCTGCTGTATCAGGAACAATATCTCTATCTGCGTTATGTCTAGAGACATACACAAAGCTCCTCTAACTTCCATTTTCTCATGTGAAAAAAGAACTCAATGACTTAGTCTCATGTTACTCAACTTCGTAGCTGGAGTTAATGGACCAGGCCTAATTCCAGACTGGTTCCCAATTTATTGGATGCAGCTGATGTGCAAATCAAATAGTTCTGGCATCCTGATACTTCCTGTGAATGAAAAATGACACTAAACTAAATAGTTGTGTGAATTTCATCCCCATTCATGCAACAGACTAAAAGACAACTCACATTTGGCAGCTGTGCAGGAATGGGAGAAAAGATTCAAATCAGAAGAAAAATGTAAATGTTCTTGAGAGCGGATTTTTCCTCAATGAAAAGGAGAAAAAAAAAAAAAGCCAGCAATGGAAACCCGTGAGCTTAATCCTAGAAAGATCTAGTCAGCAGAGTTTAATATCTTAATGGGATGTTAAGGTCTAAGAAATAGAGAGTCTTGCAAGAGGGGGCATTACATCTCTGCTGCTCAAGAAGCATTAACAGAAGAGTATTTTTGTCTCAAGATGAAGATTAACTTTAGACCCAACTGGGTGCAGGTTTGGGTTTTTAGCTGAACAGAGCAGTCCTGCTCCTGTCCTTGTCTCCCTTGCCATGGGTTCCTTTGTGTCATTTATTGATTGTACTGCTTAAGGCAGCAGCTGTAGCTTATGAATGTGATAGAAAACTTTCATTTTTTTGGAGGGAGCTTAATTTTTTTTTTATTTTTGTTTTTTTAAGATACTTTTCCCTCTGTGGTTCTGTGTTTGCTAGAACTGGAATGAGCAGAGCAGTGGGCATTTATCTGCCTGCACAGAGTTTGGTGATGAAGTCAGGGGTAGAAAGCCCTGGGGTTTACTGGGTATTTAAGGAGGTATTCAGATGATCCACAACTGTTGTCAGAAAATGCCACAATATTAGCTGTGTGTGAACACAGGCTTCTACACTGGTCTCTACATAGTTTAGCTGGATTCCCACTGTGCAAAGCATAACAAGGTATAGGAGTCATATTTTAGTCTGAGACGTTGCAGACTAAATAGGTAGGATAACGAATGTGAAACAAAACACACAGAGACAGGAAAGAACCTGTGAAAAGTCACATGGGGAAAGTGAATTTGGGAATAAAACCAAGTGTTCTGAATCCAAGTGATTTTTTCGATTACACAGAATAAACGTTCTTTTATCTCACCTAGTAAGCCTGAATATCTTGGCCTTAAGCAAGCATATGTTTCTTGTAATGTTTTCCAGTCTGGTTACAACAGTCTTATTGTAGAAGGACTGTGTGCTGTATCCTTCTGAAAGTCTTTGTCATGAGATATGACATTGCCACTGGAATGTTTATTGTACTCTGTCATTATTTATACTCCATCGCTTCCATTGACTGCCTGTCCCACCCGCTCCCCGGAGATTAGCAGAGTCAGGGAAAGGATAAATGATTAGCAGCTAGTCAAGGGATATAAGAGCTGAAAGGGTCAATATAAAACAAAGGCTGCCACATATAATTCACAAAGAATGTGAGGCATTGCTTTTCAGAGGCAACATTCACATAGTCAGGATTTTAATGAGAATGGAAAATGCTAACATATAAATCCAGTGCTAGAAAAAAATATTAGCAACAAATGTACTGAGAGGTAAATATTTTTCCCATTAAGCCTGGTACTCCGTTTCTGACATGAACTATTAAAACTCCTTCTAAAGCTTTCATTAAATCATGTCTTCAAAAGACCCTTTAAAACATGGTTCTTTGTTTCGAGAAAAATGTTAGCAAAGATGACATATATATGATGATGAACTAACTGAATATCCTACAAAAGCTTGGTTTATTCAAAGTGTGCAATGCAGACCTGATCAAACTCTCACTGAAGCTGATGAAGGGTCTTCTGACATCTGAAGAAGCTGGTATTTTCTCTCAGGGGTACAATTTTATTCATATTAGCATATCTATGTCATAAACCAGAGTCCCATTAAGTTACTTGCTGTGCACACAAAACAGAATAATTTTTGTGCCTGTGCCTTGAAGACTTCACTCCTTGGATGCTTAGCTCTTGCTATGTTCCTGTCACTTCTATTCCCCCTCACCAAGGGTTGCTAAAGTCCTTATTTACGGAGGGATGTACATGGAGACAAGGATTGTGCCTCAGCTGGAGCCACGGGTGAAGCCTCACTGACTTAACTGGGCTTCCAAAGGAGGCTCAGGGACCCTTCCCCAGGACCAGCAGCCCTGGCCCCCTTGCCATATTCCTATGGAGCCTTCTGTCTTATCCTGTTTCATGGGGTTTTTTGGCCATATCAGACCTCTTGTATTCCCAGACTTGCAGGGTTCCTCATTCCCAGAAACTTATTTTGTCCTTGGAGGTGAAGTGCAGGGCACTGATGTCTTTATCAAGAAGTTAAATGCATTATTTCCAATTATTCTATAAACAATCCATCATTCCTGTTATTATTATGCAGAGTACATTAAATTTTAATGTTTCACTGCTCCAGGGTGTCAAAGTCCTCGTGCCCTTCAAAAATAAGGATGCAGACTTTGTTTGGTCTTTGTGCAGGAAAATTAGGGCATCTTTGTGCTTTTTCTTTTTGTCTGATTAGAAAAGGTGATACGTACTGATTCTTCACTTGGAAATCTATCTTGGGCTAACTGCTCTGTGCTCCTTGTGTGAAAAATTGCCTAAATAGTCTCTAAAGCCTCTTCTGTAATAACTATGAATGAATATTGATTGATTCTTCTTATAACTATGATATTCGTCTTGTGGGAAATGGAGTTGTTTGCTAATTCAGACTTTATTTGTGTATTGACAAAGAATTATGTAAAACTGAAACTCAGAAGTGCCAGTGAGACTTGCCATTGCTGTTGGGATTTGTAGCTTCATATTGGGTTTGAATTCAGTGCAACTTCTTGCTGTTGCTGGTGCTTGTTATTTGTAGGAACCAAACCTCTCTTTTGTGGGCTTTCAGTTCCAGCTGAGCTTTATGAAATCTCGTTATCAAAAATTCAGGCATGTCTTGTCTGGGATATGTGTGACTGTCCTGTGGCAATGGGAGCAGGTGCTGACTGCCTGTCTGTCCTGCTGCCCTCCATGGGCAGTGCAGCCCAATGGGCCAAGTGCCCAAATCCTGCCCAGCTAGTGCTGAGTCATCCCAGTTTCTTTATATTCTCCCTGCCCCAGCTACATGGGGATTGCAAATCACAACTGCAGTTTAAATGCTAAATCTGACTGTCTTGAATGGTTCTCATCTGATGCAAATGTTTCTCTTCTTGAAAAAAAAAAAAAAAAAGCCATTAGTAGGAAAAGTCCAAGCACTGTTTTGGAAACTAAGAATTGTAGAAATATTACCTAATAGGAAAACTATTCTTAAAACTGAATCTACTCTTTGCATCCCTTTAAGGAATTATGCTTTATGCCTGGCTTCTGGTCCCTGTCACAGCTCTTGTCATTACCTAGACATGGTTTCCTGTTGCAGAGCTCTGCATTGGGTCTGGGTAGTTGTATCGCACAGGGAAACATTTTTGCCTATGTCAAAATAATTCAGGTGAATGGGTGGAAAAAAAAAGATTTGTTCACCTCTTTCATTATAATTCTGTTGGATTCGAAAATGTGTCCATTATTAAACAGCCTTTTCAATATCAGTCAGACCAGTTGTTTCCCTTTAGTACTACTTTCCCATCAGTTAGGAAAATCAGAGGAGATTAAGAAAGCGTGTATAGAAGGAACATCTGCTTCTCATTTTAGAAAAGCAATACATTTTTAATATAGTAATGCAGAGTAGCAGAAAAAGGCATAGCAAAAGCAAACAAAAAACCTTGAAAAAAGACACCATCATCCAATTCACTAAACAGTTTTGGAAAGTTATCGTGAACTTCTATCAGCATGACCACAGAATCTACTTTATTATACTGATTATAAGGAGGGTGGGGTAAAGCTGAAACAGTATTTCATTCATCTATCCAAAAACACCTTTAAGCTTCTTGCAGAATATGTGACTAGAATTTTGTAAGGCTAGAAAACTTTGTAAGTACTTGATTTTATTTGCATTAAAAATAATGTTTTCTAGAAGCGCAAAAACAGAATAAATAAACACAGTCTCGGACCAGAGGAGTAAACGTGACAAGCAGTTGTGTTAATAGCCAGGCTTGGCAAGTAGTAGCTCTCAGAATTGCTTCTTGAAAGAACCAGCCCAAATGAACAGGTTTAGGGTAGTTTTGTACTTTTAGCTTTGCTTCATCCATGCTCAAAGATTACTTTTAGCCTGGCCCACTTAACTCAGGTGTGTTAAAACAGACTAGAGAATGAAAGACATAAGATGAGATCTTGGTTAGGAGAGAATGACCCCATGGGATTTGGTGTTTATGGCCTCTCAGCAATCTCCAGATAGGTCTGCCAGTGATGATGATAATAATAATAATAGATTTCTGCTTGTTTATTTATTTAATAGTCTGACAAACTCTTCTTGAGCCCTGCCAACCAAGCTGGCTTTGTTCTGTTTGGTGTTCTGGTAGCTCTGAGTGTGTGCTGGTTGGAAGGGGAGATGGCAAAAGCAGAAAAGCTGCTCTGCAGGGCTTTACATTACATTAAAAGAAAGTAAAGTCTTTTAAGGAAAGAGTTACTGCTCCAACACGGGCACCTTGAGTGAAATAACTTGCATTTTAAATTGCCTGATTTAAATTGGAGCTCTTTGGAGCCAGACTGTATTCATTAGTTTTGGAGACGTAATATCTAGTTGGAGGTTATGCCCTGAGTCAGTTGGAGACAATGTGGAGTGTCCCAACAAGTTTGATGACCCTGGCTCTGCATAAACAAATCTATTAATAATACACAGGTAGAAACCAGCTCTCACTTGCTCTCTTGTTTGAATTGACTTGCTTATAGAGGTGACAAAATGTGTCCCGAGTATTTCAGTGTCAGTGACTTAACTTTTCACTCCTTAGTCCATCCTCAGTTGTCTAAATCATGTGCAGGTTTAGAGGGCTGTGTACATATGAATTTTTTTCTTACATACGGATACAACTATTTAACTGTAAAGACAGAACAAAATCATCTGATGGCTATGTTGCTAATTACTTAAATGAGACTATTTCTAGAGAGAGAATAGTAACATTTTCACTTTGTCATTCTTTGGAACAGATCTGTCCTTTAAGGGCATGAGAAATCCTTTTTTCAGTTAAGAATTAAGGCCGCTTTTCATACAGATCATCAATTCAATCCTGTGTTTATTGGTGCTCACATAAGGAAAGGCTGCCATGCTGAGCTCTGTTTCTCACTGACTGGCATTTAAAATTTTTGAACATCAAATATTTACTGATGTAACTTGGTTGCTGCCCAAATTGAATTTCAAAGGCCCTTATCCTGCAGTTTCTATTTGTGAGTGCCTTCCATTGAAGTCAGCTCCATGCGTCTCTAATGAAAATGAACCTTCTTTTTTTTTTTTCTGTGGCTATTTTTCAACCTTTCTGTGCTTTCCATTTATTACCATGATTTACAACAATATTGTGAGTGTTATTAATCCAGATTGCAGTCAATGGGAGTTTGGCGTGGCTCTACACTACAGCACTGCATCTTAAATAGCTTTGGCTTCCAGGCTGACAGAATTTGGCATGAAACTGCTTGTCACCGCCCAGTGTTTACAAATACATACAAAATACTCATCGTGCCCATAGGCACCCAGGCCAAAGAGAAAGAAAAAGGGAATACATATAATGTTATGCATTTGAGATCTTTGAAATGGAGGAATGTATGAAAGTATAGACCATGCAGGATACAAGGCTTAGTGAGGCTGAGCAAGGTACTTTGTGCTCAGAAATTCCTGCGTCCAGGCCTCAGCACTGACCCGCAGATGCTGGGCTGGGTTAACTGCCTGAGAGATCTGTGTGAATGTCATTTCATATTCGGGTAGGATTTTTTTAGCTGTAAATTTAAAGAAAAGCCATTTGGGAGCTGTGCGTGTGGGAGATTATAATTTTAACTCAAAGGCTGCAGTTTCCATTGCCAGAACTTCAGCTTTCCTCAAGCAGTTTGGAAAAACTTGACTTTTATGCTATTTAGGACCCAAAACCAGAGAGAAGAGGTATTGCTCTTTTAACACTGTCGTGACTTTGCACCTAGAGTACATTCAGCAATCCCTGCCCCAGCTTTTCTAGGTGCCGTGAAGCCTACCCGTGCTATAAGCAGGTGACTTGAAGTGGATCAAAGAGACAAGCTGAAGAAAGATGAGCACAAAGTAATAGTTTCTGTTCCTGTAGATCATAAGCAACTGTTTTAAAGATGCATGGTGTCTGACAGCCCCCACCAAGATCTGCAAGGTGTCAGATGTTGTCTTGGCAGCTGTTGGAAGAAGCCCCTTGTTCAGTGCCATAAAAAAGATGGGATCCTGTGAAGAGGATAGTATTTTTATTTAAAAGGATGTGAGTGAGCTTGCTAGTCTAAGAAAAATAGCAAGATCTTCTGATGCTGTACATGTTCAGAAATGACAATTTTTTTTTTTTGCTATATACATTAATTTAAAAAAAAAACTACACAGACAATTTCCTCATCCATTCCCTCCTCCTTTTCTTTCTCTCTTCATAAAATGCTATCCAGTAGAGCAGCCAAGATATTTTTCAGTCTGTTGCTCATGGTTTTTTTTCATTACTACTTTTGTTCTCACACTGCTTGCCCAATACAGCAGGTGTTAAATGGAGAACTCTGAGAACTGGGGAAGGCTATTGGTATAGCATTTGACTAACAATACTTTCACAGGAAATTGATATGTCAACTATTTTTAACCTCAGGCAAAGAAAGGATCAAATCCAATCCATATTCAATTACATATATCAACCTTTTCTGGTTTCAGATGCCTTTATAGCCCCTGATAATCCTTTTTTTTCTTTTTTTTATTTTTTCTTTATATTGTTGTCTGTCACAATCTTCCACCCTTTATGATATCATAGGATTTTTTTTATTTTATTTTAACTGTATGATTGTACCATTGTGAAATACGTTTGTCGATCTTTCATGTTGACCCTGGGAGCCTGTAGTGCTTCACTTGTTGCTTCACTGTGTCAGCATAGCTCTGTTGAAAACAAGGAGACAAATGAAGGTCTGGCTTTTATGCATAACACATTATAATTCCCTATTCATAAGCTATAGTTTTTGTACAATTTTTTAAGTTTTTTTCATTACAAATGCCAGTTACATCTTAAGGTGAATCAGTCAAAGAGATTCTAAAGTAAAATTATTGAGTGATCTAAGCCCAAGGTCTGTTGCAATGCCATTTTCTCACATCTTGGAAGAAAACAGACAGTATAGCCACTGTAGAAATAGGTGATTATTCTTTCTTTCTCTTCCTGTCTGTCTTCTTCCAGGGAACTGAGTAGAATGCACCTTAAATTTTTAGTTTTGTGGGTGATTGGGAGAAGTAGATGGTGTAAGGTGGAAAGTCAATAGACCATGTGGCCTGAGTAGGTCATGTCAACAGTCAGGATGTCACTGTAAGGACAGAAAGTCCTTAAATTAGAAGTTTAGTTTTACTCTGTAATTTAACATATAAACCAGAATCAAGGGTGCTTTTGATTCATACACCTGTAAGAACATTTCAGTGGTGCTGTGAACTGCACAAAAGACACAAGCATATTGACATATTCTTGCAGGTTGAGAAAACAAGGCTTCAAAACCTGTGAATTAGACAAAATGCTGTATTTTTGTAAACAGAGACAAGTGAACTCCAAATTGAACTCGAAGTGGGAGGAAGGCCAAGCTCCAGCACAATGGATCAGTGGCAGATGTGACCCACAGAGCCGTCCTCCTTCACATTGGAAAAAAAATTATGTTGAATTAGAAGGTGCACACCATCCTCCCTTGGTGGTCACCACTATGCAGCAAAATATTTGCTTTTTAAATTCAGGGGAGGAGACAAAAACCGATCTAATCTCATGAAGGTTCACCCCACCCTCTGCTTGGCTTTTCTTCCTTGGCAAGCCTTCCCAGCAGCAGCTGGCTGACTGTTTTTCTTCTGCAATTGTGTTCATGACATTTCCTGCAACTAGGTTTTCCTGAAGGCTTCCAGCAGTCCTTTCAGCTCCCACCCCCCTTTTTTGGCACCTTCACCCACTAACCATGGCCTTGTGCCTAGTTCCCAGCAGTGCAAGAACCATATCCCCATCACACATCCATGCATCTCCTCTGTATGCTCTCAACACATACAATGGGTTTCTCTGGTTTGCTTGTAAGCCTGACTAATTTACTGAGAATCAGTGGTTGGTGTAAGGGATGCTGAACAGCCATGATTTAAACACAGACAGCCCTTCCTCATTGATACCTGCTCCATCACACGGACATAAAGTTCATGCTGTTGCTCAGTGACAAGAGGTTACTTTCCTCTTCTAATAAGTTTCTGTTTTGAAGAAGCTGCATGTACTGCTCTCCATGCAGAAGGATTTATACGAAAGCCCTAGATTAAGGAGAACCAATACACAGAACCTGGATTGCTTAGCATGCTGATACTACTTTACACTACTGAAAGCTGCATACACTGTCATTTCACAGGCTTTTATAAACACTCAAGTCACTTAATCTTTTAGTGTAAAAAGCTTACTTGTATATTAAGCTTTCTGTTATCAATGTCATTAAATCAATATCTCAGTGCTACAGGATCCAAGTCACATATAAGTTGTGACACACAGTTCAACCTAAGAAATGCAATACTGAGGTGCAGCCGGTTCATTTTTCATAGATTAGAGAGTACTTTGAAGTAGAGCTGTTGAAGATCAGAGACGGTTTATTCCTCATTGTACCTGGTTTCTTACATGTTGCAGGGTGTTCTGTCCGACAGACGGTTTTGTGGCAGAACTTCAGTGAAGTCTGAGAAGATGAGAATTTTGTGCAGTTATCAGAAATGGTTCTGAAAAGCCTTTGAAGTCTATGTCACGTGTGGTAAAACATGGGGCATATTCTTTATGAGAAGTAAATAGGTAAATCTGTACGGACCCTTCTTGTATACACATTATTTATTCTTTTTCCATGTGGGTTTGCACACAATTCTGTACAGCTCAGGGACGGTGTAGCCTCACTTGGTGTAGTTCTTTGTCTAATGAGTGATATCTGTGTTTAGCGTTAAAGATGGAGAAAACCAATTATTTGTCCTTTGCCAGAGATACTTAATTGAGGGCAAAACATACATCTGGGATTTATTCATGTAAAAAGATATACAACTGAAGTACCATCATCTTCCAACCTGACCCTGCAGTGCCCTTTCCATTTAGTGTATTAAGAATCAATATTTATCTGGAGATATTTTACAAACCAGAAATGACAGTTATTGTACTGTCTTATCTCTTACTAGAGCAGATCTTTCTCTCTCTCTTTTGTTTTCTTTTAAGCCCCTGTTTGTGTGTCATAGATGTAATTTGTAATACAGACTAACTATGGATTCTTTTAATCGCTTTCTTCAGGAAAGCTATAGACATGATGGACAAAACATCATACAGGCTAATGGGCAAACATTACACTACCTGCCCTTGCTGCTGGTAAAATAGAATGAACTCTGCCAACAAAACTCTAAATTAACTGAAGTTGCAGAAAGCAGTTTTCCAGACATGGATTATGGATGATTAGTCTTTTGGAGTCTCTGAACTAGCGCTCTTCAAGAATACTCTGAGCAGCAAGGGGTGGGATTAAGGGAAGGAAACAGTTTCTGAAAGACACTCCATATTTCATAGGTGGTTTGTGATTTGGAAGGTGTGCAGCCCCCCTGCTGTAAAAGGCGAGGCTGGCAATGGGTGCACTTCCTAAAAGGAGCAGGAAGTTCAGAATTGATGGATCTAGCAGGGAACGTACCAGTTGGATCCAGAAGCCTTGCACGGGGTGTTCACAGGGCAGCCAGGAATGGGGAAGGGCTTTAACAGATGAAGGGCTCCTCTGTGTTAATTAGTGTCATACTGCTACTGGTACTGTCATCTGTCCCGCCACAGCTGGAAAGAGGGTGGCATGAGCAGATTGGGGGTTTTATCAGTGGGGTATTTCCTGGTGATGAGGGATGTGAATCTTGTCCTGTTACCACTTCCCAGTGTGGCACACTTGAGAGGGTGAGGTTTTAAAGTTTGCTTTGCTGCCCTTGTGGAAAAAGGCTAGAGGATGTCCCAGGGGACAAGATTGACCCTCGGCAAGTACCTGGCAGACTCTCTGCACCTGGGAGTCCCTGCCCTGCAGTCGTGGCTCTTTCTATGATGCGTGCTTAGGGAAAACACGGTGAGCCAAGGGGCTAGAAATTTTGCCCAGGGACATTGCTCAAGCAGATAAGAAAATTCCATGTCTGTTTTCCAGAGATGTGAGTGAAGAAGTAAATGGCCTTATCTACCGCATAGCTACTTGAAGTGTGTGGAAATCCAGTATGAATGTGTGGATGTCCTGGGTTAGGCAAAAATGCTTTTTTATCACTAGAAAGGAGGGAACTGTGCTACCTTGTGCCTGACACTCATTGTTGGACTTGTGGAAGAGGAGAGGGAAAATTGCAGCAGGGACTTGCACTTGGTTGAGTGTCAGCATGCTGAGGAGGTGGGGTGTTTTTCCTTCTTCCTCTAAAACAAGGAAAGCAATACTTGGTTATCTTTTGGCTTGACAGTAGAATTGTGTTGCAGTAATCCGAAGGCTGTCGATTTACTCGTGATTTGTTTATGTTGAAGACACTTGTAATTAAAAATTGCCTTAAGGTAGAGCCTAACACAAAGTGAACTTTGGGGATTTATGAATTATAAAGGGTTGAACAGATCCTGGAAATTCTCTAGCTTGCATATTTTGCCTATAACAAACTATTACTTCACTCTGATTTGAATTATTTTGTCATGAAACTGGTGTAACAGATTGGAGAATGGGATCTCAAAGCTCCCTGAATGGAGGAGATTTAGTGGCTAAATCTGTTTATGGAAAATAGAACTTCTGTCGTTATAATGCTAAGGTGTGTTAAAATGAAATCTTGAATTACAGCATTGCTCTTTCAGTTTGATTGTATGTTTTAAAATAATCACTGTTGTGGAAGGAAACTGCTAGTGATTTGGTCATTATAACGCACATATTTCAGTGTTATTAATCCTAAAATGTGAGATCTTTATTACCTAATGAGAACAAACCCCAACAAAGCTGTGAAGAATACCACCCCAATCCTAAAAAAATCAACACACATATTTGTGCTTATTTATAATAAATAGTTCTGGTTTGCTATTTACTTAAATGGGACACAGATTTCTCACTCAAAGTGACATGAATTTAATCCCAGTGTGTAAACTTCAGACTGAATACCAGCCCTTGCATGTTTGGAGTTTCTTTTAGAGCTATGAAAACTGACAAAATTTGTTTTCAGTTATGGTGTGTTAATCTAGAATGAGACTATTGTAGTTACTATAGCAGTGAGAATTTTAAGTAGTTGAATAGCTTAATTTAGTCCTTTTCAAACGTTCCTTCAAAGTTTCTGTTTTCTTTCTTGCAGACTCCCAGACAGTACAGCCAAGCACTAAACAAGAGTAACAGAGTTCATCTTTACTGTGCATTTCTGGACTATAGGTATGTCATGTAATTTGAAATTCTTTAACTTTGTTTAATTAAATTAAACTTAGTTTGTGATGCTGTGTATTACCTATACTCTCCGTGTTCTCTTTCATTCATGGAAATAGTTAAAGAAATGGAGCCTCTGGTTTATAAAACCCACAATCTGATAGTGGCTTCTTATCGTAGAGAGGAGACTTGTTATTCACAGGCCCAGTGTTAGGTAGGTAATGGAGAGACTGAACAATTTTGGAATCACAGCTGCAGACTGATAGAAATCGTGCTTATCTTGCTTTATGAGTATGTCCACTTGGGCAGATGCTTGGATGTTTTAACATGGCAAACCTCCAGGAGAGCCATTGTTTTAACTGGATCTGTGCCTATGTCACCACATCATGTGAGATCAGTATTTCAGACCTGTGAATTTTGGCCAATGCATGGAATGGAGAAATACTAAGACTGTGAATGCAAATTAGAATAAAAGAAAAATAATTATTGCCTTAAATTTCACTCAGAAAATACAAACTATGGAAAAGCAGTAGCTTTTTTTTTTAAATCTCTGTATATATTTTATCTAGTTTTGATTTCCAAACATGTTGCTCTTACTGAATTGATAGAGTAAGAATAGAAATAGCGAATTTTGAATTTCACGGGGCTTAACAGCTTTTGAGCCATAATGGCAGAAGCCTAATTGATGTAGCAATGGCCTGCAAAGCTGTGATCCCTCCGATCCGGCATGCATGTGGGAAGGTCACTGTAATTGTTTTATTGAAGTTTTCTTTCAAGTATGTTGAACTGTCCCAGCTGTAGGCAGTTACCCGTTGTTATGGTAACTCACAAATTACCATAAATTAGAAACAGATTTTACTGAAGCAAATTAATATGGTTGGGACATTGTTCCTGTACACTTTTCCACTGGGGCTTGGGCCCTTGAGGCTTTGCCTCAGGATAGAAACTGAAATATGAAATCTGTCCTTCCAGATGAGTTTTATTTGTGTCAAGATGGTCTTATTCCCTAGTGCATGGTAGTTAACAAATAAGCAATTGGTTTCTGACCTATGAGAGACTCTCTTTGAGAAGTCAAGGAGGTCTCAAAGGACAGAAGGGTGAGGTAATACCTATCTTGAAAATAAGCACCATGAAAAAAACCAGATCATTCAGTCTAGCTTCAGGATCCAGAATAATATCCAAAGTAATACATGGTTAAGAAGCAGGCAGTTTGGGTAGGTGACCGACAGTGCCTGAGCCCATGGAGCCCAACCAAGACTCAAGACGTGTGCCTGTGGCTTCTGTGTCCCCACTCCACTGCAGGGCTGTGACAGCACAGGGCTTTCTGGGCTTGCCTGGCTCCAGGAAGAAGCAAACTCATGAAGATCACTTTCCTGAACAGCCTGGCGACTGGGCCACAGAGCCAGCCCAGCAATATCCTCAGTAAAGCCAGAGCTGCTCTTGCAAACCCGGAGGGTGAAGTGACAAAAAACAGTTGACATGGATGAGTCACTAGAAATCATGCTCAGCCGGGCTGATTTACGTGCTATGACAGGATGAGTGGGACAGTGGGCAAGGGAGAGGCAGCAGATAGGATACGCTGACTTTCTTGATGTTTGCAAGGTTATTCATCTGTCTGATATTACAGTTCTCAGAGTATAGAAATCTGGGTCTAAGTGAAATGCCATAAACAGATTGCACAATGTAAAGAAAAAGTGTAGTTCTCATTCATTGGCTATAAAACTAGGAGGAAATCTTCAGAGACATTCATGTAGGAGTCTGATCTGGGCCCTGTTCTGGTCAATATTTTCCTTTACTATTTTCATGATGGAATTGAGAAGATACTAGCAGTGTTTGTGGATGCTCCAGCCTGAGAAGGCTTTGAAATGGCTTTTATCTCCAGTATAGGACAATGCATGTCAATTAACCTGATAAAATGCTTTGTGATAGAGATGATGTTCCATTTTTGTGTGCTTTGCAGCAATGGAACTGGTGTTTGGTCTAATGAAGGTTGTGTGCGTGAGAGTGGGGACCTCAACTACTCAGTGTGTCTCTGTAACCACCTCACTAACTTCGCCATTCTGATGCAAGTGGTGCCTCTGAAGGTGAGATGAAACAAAAGAATAAATTTGTCTGTTAAAAATGAAGCATAAATACATCAGTTGCATCCTCACACCACATCAGGAAGTGATGGGTACTGGGCTCATTTTTGCCCAGCTCAGATTTATTCGACATCTTGCTCTCTGGGTTGATGTTTTAGTACTTCTTGACTATAGTTTTATAAAACTTTTGGGAACTGAAATGGAGCATTAAACACATCTGTGGTAGGTGGGAATTCTCTTTATTCTCGCCCTCTTGCCATGATTTCTTCAAGAACTAGGCAGGAAAAGCACTAGAGGACATTGTACAGATGACCCTAGCTTTTATGATTCCTTTTCAAGACAGGGATAGCTGAGATGTGGCTGTTTAAGGGTTTTGGTAACTAGACTTGTAGAATGTGAGCAGCCGATCTCAAACTCTGCGTGAAGCAAGATCTGCTGCCAGCTGGCTCCTACCATTGTCTCTGCCAGCTTTCCAAGTGCCTCCTCACTGCTGTTTCTTCACCTCATTGCCGAGCAGGGGCTTCTGTAGAAGGACCATAAGAAAGAAAATGATGTTTTAAGAGTTGAGAGTGAAACCCTTATGTACGGTTTCATCTATGCTCATTTCCTTTGTCTAAAGAGTTATCAAGCAAGCCTCTTTTCAGCTGGAATATGACACTTGCCTTGTATACCCAGGATCTTGTGCTTGCTATTCACATTCATCACTGGTTTCAGATAAACATCTGATGGCAAACGCATTGCTCTCTTCACTAGATGTGTTCTTCTCTTTGTGATACCTTACAAAGCATTGAAATTTCTCAGAGATGGAGCAGAGTGTCTGGGCCTTGCAGGTGAAGTGCTGGTTTGTGCCTGCTGAAGGACTCCCTCTACAAAACTCAGCATCCAGCAAGGTCAGCCCCATCCTGGATCTTGACAGACAAACCAACAGCACTGTCATGAACCAGAGAAATATTTTTTTACTGCTTTGTTTGGGTGTGCTACTGTCAGGGAGGATCCAGTGGAGATAGTGATGAAGCCCTGCTCAGGCAGCCCTCTGTTAATAAATAACAAATGTATAATAGAAATCATTTACAAACCATACATTTAAAGAAATGCATACTAATAGTCTGTCAAATTTATACTCTCTGGGACTTTCTCAGCTTTCTACAGACACCATCATAATAATATAAATTAACAGACTTAAGGAGAGCTTTGGTAGAACAGTAGGAGTCCTACTGTCACATTTATCACTGTGTGCTGCTAACAAGCGTGGTGTCCTCTGTGGTACAGCTAGAGGGGCTTTGTCAGCTCTGTTGGTGTAGATGCATTGGCTATATGGCCATGTCTTAGGCTCCTGTTAATTGGTTTAAATGATGTGTTTGCTCTTCTTTTAGTCAGTAGATGCACGGTTCTTATCTAACCATTATTATCATTATTACTTGTAAAGGACCTAATGACCTCAGCCGGTTTCCAAGCATTGTTTTTCTAGGAACTCTTCGTACTCATAATAAGATGCAGCTTTCCCTGAAGACCTTCCCATCTTGTGAGACAAAAGCAGAATGGGAGAAACGCGCTATTTTAAAAAGCGATATACAGGGATTTAGCCAGGATTAAACAGGGTGTCCACCAGTGAAATGCCAGTGAAAGATTAGTTGATTTTCCACGGGGGAATAGTTCTGAAAGGTCTAACTTCCAAATAAATACACTCAAGATTGTAGTGAATACTGAAATGCTGCAATAAGTTCTAATATTATACAATAGTAATAATTGGAGATCAAAGACCATTTATATCAAATCTTTGGAATCAAGCTTTCCTAAAGAGATCTGAAATGCATAGCTAGGAAAGGCTGGACATGAATGAACTGTCCAGTTCCTCACAGTTGTGTAATGGTTCTATTTTCAGTATTTTCTCCCATCTTAACTTTTTGGTCTAATGCATTTGCAGCTGGCATAGTTCTTGGAATGGTTTTGCTTTGCTTTTCTTTATCATAATTTAGAAAACAAAATGAAAGCGCTGCTGAGATGTTATGTGGATGTGTGAGATGCACAGACATAGTCACTCTGATGCATAGAGTTCCCTGATGACACAATACTGTAAAAGTCTGTATAAAATAGTTGTTGTTATTGGTTTTTGTGGGTTTTTTTAAAATGAAAACTAATTCTCACAATTTTCTGTTGTGTTTTGACCCTTTTCACCTAAAATACCATTTCTGAACAGAAAAAAAGAAGGAAATTTATAAGTTTGTGTCAGGAAGAGTAAAATGAAAGGTGATAGGAGTATTTCTAGCATAGAGTCCATATGTTCCTAGTGAAAATCCATGAGAATTCTAAATGCTTGCTTCAGCTTTTGCAGGAAGATTGTTCAGGCTAGGTAGAAAATGTGTATTGGTGTCTAACCCCTTAAAGTTTACCGAAAGCCAGTGTTTGCATGCACCTCAATTGGCAGCATTTCTGATGCATTGTATCATGGAGAAATTCAGGTTCTCTGGTCTGCAGAACCTGCCCTATACCTCGACAGGGCTGCTGTGCCCTGTCCTTCCATCATCTGCACGAGCTTGATGTTACAGAGGGGTGGCAATGAGAGTGGGCCTGAGTGGGCCCATGTGGGTTCGCTGTTGATTGCCACTGACAGGCCAATGAAGGATGTCAGCCCTTCGCTGGCTTTAATGCCATTTCCTCTTGTTTGGCTATTATGTAGTCCCTCTCTCAGAGTTCATCAGAAGACCTCATCTCAAATCTTTGACCAAGATACACCCTTTAAATTGACTAGTTAGGATTATCATGTAATAGTTATTTTTTGTAACCAGTGAAAACAAATTGGTATCTTCATTATGTAACTGCTAATACTCAAGCAAGGACAAGCTGCCTGGCTTTTGAGCTATACAAGCAGACAATGCTCAGTTACAAATTCCTGAAACATTTGCTAAGTATTTGCTTCACATGTCTAAGCAATAGAGCCTACTGAATCAACTAGACAGTTGGAAACTTCTCCCAGGCGTCCTTGGAACCCTGTTAAGTAAATGTTAAAATGCTGTGGATTTTAAACGCATATATGTGTTTATTCACCATGTTCTGAAATTCATGAGCCAAGGTCCAAAGGGCCCATATAAATCACCCCTTCGAATACTAGATTGTCAATGCTGTAAGAAATTGCTGCAATGATGTTATATATGATCTTAAACTTTTGTATTTTTCTTTTCATAAATGGAGTTAACAGATAATATGAGACAAGAAAGAGAGAGGGTGGGAGTATGCAATTGTCCACATTTGAACAGTTCTATTTATATAGTTATTATATAGCTGTGGCTATATAAATAGAACTGAATGGAATTTTTCCATATGAAAGCTGTTTTTGACAGAACATTCATTTTTTTTTTAGTTTCTGTTTCTTACAGAAAGGAGTCTGCTTTTCATGAAAAGTGTAAATAAATTATGAAAACGGATTGCTTAAAATTGGAGAGGTTTTCATCAAAAGCTGTATTTTGGTACCAAAAAAGTTAATTTGTTCTTCATGGGAATTCTCCTTTGGGTGCTTTATACTCTCCTATGAAAAATATCGGCTCCCTTTTTCTCTGTCGTACAGATAAATGCAGCTCTCAGGGTGGCACAAACAGGCAGACATCCTCTCCAAGGGCACAGTAACAGCCTTTAACCTAATGCACCAGCCAGCAGAACAGTCAAACCAGGGGATATCGACAATTGTAAAGAGAAATAATGCAGACCAGTATGTATGCACCAGCTTCAGACCTGGCAGAATGTCCCTAGGGAGAACACTGCTGATGTGGAAATCCATGAACTCCTGACACTGGTTCAGTGCAGCAAGTGTTCTGACTCTCTCAGCTCCTTTTCATGAGATTTATTTTCTTTTAGCTTAAAAAACCCCAACAAAGCGTAAGCTTTCCCTTAATGAGACACTGCAGTTTTTTCAAGGGTTTGCTGTTCACAACTGGCATACTCTCTGAACTCAGAAGAAGCTGAGGTGTCTCTAAGCCACAAATACTGAAAATAAGCAACCTTCCTCAGAAGCAAGTTGCCACAGAAATACTTGTGGTGAGCGTTTATAATGACCAGAGAGATGAGCTTGTATGACAACTATTTGTCAAGGATGGTGACATTTTCTTCTGAGTTATGCTAAATTAGAGCAAGAACATCCTTGCTTAACTCCATCTCTTTGTTTCTTCAAACAGCTTGTCAACTTTGACACACTGTGAACCTGCCCCAGTGCCTCCCTTCCTGCTTGTCCTGGTCCAGCTCATTTTCACAACTTCACCAATATCCATCCAGCAGATTTCTGTATGGTTGGACTTGATGATCCTAAAGGTCTCTTCCAACCAAAGCAATTCTATGATTCTGTTATGTTTACACAGTTTGCACTTTTCTTGTGGGCATAAATGTCTTTATGTATTCTCAAGATTCTTTATCATTGCCATTTTATTATAAGGTACAGAACTATGTTAATACTTCACACACCTGGCTTGGGGAGGAATTACAATGTGTCACATGGATTTCAGTTTGTTTCAGTGAGACATTCATAGGAACAAAATTGTAGGATATCTTGCATCTGATGGTGCTTTCTCTGGAATACTTGAAGTATTGTGAGATGACATTTATGGAGCATTCTGTTGGGTGGGTCTAATTTCCAGGTAGCATAGAAATATAGGGAAGTTCTTAGGAACAAGCTGTGAGTTCTTGATTTTTCTTTTTAATCTTGACTCAAAACAGGTTAGATTAATTCATTCACTGTATGCCACCTGGAAGTAATCTCCAGAGACTGAAATCTACTGAGATAAAAAAGCATTCTTATTCCAATATTTCAGAGAAAGAAATTGAAAGAGAGAGGTCACAAAGAAAAAAAACAATTACATTTGGAAATTTTAACTTAAATGTGACAAAATGAAGCTCCCCTCTGATACCTGTGTTCTACACAGCAGTGTGTGAAGAAAAAAAAAAGGAAAAAAAAAAAAAAATCTTTGAATGCTATGAATTATCTGAAACCGAAATCAGATTACAAGTGTAGTGGAACACTACTCGAGATTTTAAACTAGTTTCAAGAAGAGCTTGAATGCACTGAATTCACAGTGATTGTGAAAGAACAGTATGAACAATGCTGCTGATTAGCTCGAGATCCAGGTATGCAGTCTGGCTGCTTTCAGTGATGCAGGGCATTAGCAGTAGTAACAAGTTCATTTCAGAAATGAAATAACCATCTTGGAAAAACTTGCAACCATGTGGTGCTCAGATGTCAGCCTGGCACTGACCTGTTAGCCTGCTGATGAATTAGTCCACGTGGAATGCCGAGTTTATTTGTGTCTTTATCACTCTGATGTTATGTCTGTATCATGGCTGGCCCAAATTCATGCTTCCTTGCTGAGATTCATTTATCATGTTGATTTTAACTTGAGAAATGATAGCATTTATTTGGATTTTTGAAGATTAGTGATCATCAACTGTTTTAAATTAATAAATAAGTTAAATGAAGGTAAAATGCAATCAGAGATGAACAGAATGTTCCTGAAGGGACGTTTTCAGCCCTTGATTGCCTTTGTGAAGTTGCGTGGGTGAAATTAAGGTCAGCACATGATCAGAATTTGGAAACTCTCTTGAGAAGTCTTTTCACAACTCTGACCAAGTTAGTAAGATTGAGAATTTTACAATTGCATGTCCCTGACAAAATGTGTCAGTGGGATGTTCAGAGTAGTCGTGCAGATATTAACTAACACATGTACCCCTCCTCTGCAAAACTCATTGTTCTGATAAAGCTTCTCTCTCTGATGGAGGAAACTGAGGTAGGGTAAAAATGTCCCGCACAGTGAATTATTGCTAAAGCTGCATTCCTGGGGGTTCATGTCTGTCCTCCTTCCTTGACCCACAGCACAGTGCTCCAGCTTTTACTTCATCTGGTGCAGTCAGAACAAACCCATATTGCCAGCTGCCCTGCAGTGTTATAGTTAGGGAGACAATGGTGCATTAATACAGCTGTGGTAGGAAAAATAAATAATCCATTTAGTTTGACGTGTTTACACTGGTTTGTGTTATGTTCTTCTTCTGGAGAATGTCCAAGTAGAGGGTACCCAGGGTGATGAGCTCCCTGGGCTGTCTTTCTTGTAGTACTGTATTACAACAGTCCTCCGCTATGCTGCGGGCTTGAACCTGGACAGGAACAGCAGAGGATGGGAGATGAGATGTTCCCTCAAGTAGGCAACCTCTGCTGGCATGGAGCCTGGGGACATCTCAACCTGCAATGCCACCTCCTGCTGGAAGGGAAATGGCTGGTGGGGAGGTCCTGTTCCTGGGGTAGGAGTGACAGATGAAACTGCGAGGAGAGATGTGAGTGCAGTCAGATGGAGAGATGTCACAAGGTGCTTCTTAGACAGCGGGAATCAAATCTAACACAGAATAAGCTGCATTTCAAAAGCACTCCAAAGAAAATTCAGATGCTATTATTTTATTTTGGGCAGCTTTACTTCCTCTCATCAGTCAGTGGGGCCCTGTGCTCCTGCCAGGAAACGTGCCAGCCATCTGGCAGGTTTTATTTTTATAGTGATCCAACAACTCCAAAGCATGCCAGGCTATTTGTACCATCTGCCACATAAATGTCATTTCAGCAAAAGGATAGCGGACACCTGGGGACCCAGAGTTCAAAAACCCTTTTAAAGGGGAAATCATTGTCTCCTACAGCAAAATAGAGGTTGAGGCTTGGGTCTCCCTCCCCGGGTGCCCAATACAGGACACAACTGTAATATTTATGGCTCCTAGACTCTGCTCTTAAATTGTTGGGTTTTTTCCCCCCCTTTTCTTTTCCAACTGTGAGGATATAAAAATGACTACTATAAAGATCACATGTGGATGGACATTTCCAGCAAAGTAATAGTGTAGTACAGTCTGTGGTAGAAATTGTTCTGGTTTTTAAACATATTTTCTGCATTTCTAAAGCCAGAAATTACTTTGGTTTTCATCCCATTTGTAGCTCGTGTTCCATAATTCAAATGGGACTATCAATCATTACAGTTGAAGCTGCCCACCAATGGGCTTGAAAGCAAAGAAGTGCTTTTGGCATCTTTAGTGAGCCCTGAATTTTGAAAAGGCCTGGGAATTTGGCTGTGTGGTTCTATTTACAAAAGGAAAGACATCCCAAATTTCTTCTTGGTGGTGTTAGTTTTTTTTTTCGTATGTGTGTATGTATGTTTGTTTTGGTTTGGTTTGGGTTTTTTTTCACTGCTATAGCTGAGTTTGACAGCAAGTTTTGACAATGTATGGCTGATTGAGTACAAAACACATGTTTATGAAGGCTGTTTTGAAAATGATCTAATATTGTGAAATGATTTAAAAATATCGGGGATAGGTGTGTAATTTGCAAGTTTGGAGCATTGTTTTCCTAAATCTAATATTGCAGTTATTAATCAAATGTTGCACTCAGGGGGCATGAAAACAGCAGTCTGAAATGATAATCTTTTTTTCTTAAATTTTTTAGCCAGCTGAGGTTCAGATTATATGCTCTAATAGGACAATGAAATGGAAATAATGTGGTATTCTCTGATTTCTGCTGTTTTGTAATTTTAATATAATTACTTTTCTCAGCATGCTTTTCAATGCCGGGAACATAAAAAGAATAATGCCTTAGTCCAGTAATTTTTCTTTTGTTTTGCATATTTAAAAATTGGATAGGCATTGCAGTTTTTTGTAGTCCTTGTTTATTACGGTTGACAGTTTATTTAACTATAGAGATCTCTACAGACACTTTAGACAGCCCTTACCCATCAGATGAACAAATATAAATCAGCCTGTGTGTTTATTCTAGCATGGCTTGGTAAACTTTCTTTGCTCTTTCTCATTCCCTCCACTTGCCCCTCCATTTTATTGCAGTGCTTGTTGTCCCTGTGGAAGAACACATCTCGCTGATGTGCTCACAGTATGATTGTGCATCAGATTTCTTTTGTCCTTGATATGCTTATGCTCATCTTTCCTGAAAATTGAGCACTAATCTTGATTTTTAACTCAGAGCCATTGTTTACTGTTGTTATTTCACTCCTATGCAAGTACAGCTCTGTTATTTCCATGAGAGGAAATAGGACACTTTCTGATTCTGTCCTTAATCCCATAGAATTACATGGAAAAATTTGGACTAGTGCTGCAGGATACTAAACCCCTCAAATTCCTTAGACAATTGTTTGGCAGTTCCTGAATCTCACTCAGCGGAGAACAAAACATGACTTTTTATTTTGGAAAAGCACAAATATTTAAGAGTGCTATAATGGTCAAAAGAACTCTTTTGTCTGGGGAGCATGAAACAGGACTCTGTTTTAACCAGGATGCTTAACAAAATAACATGGACTTCCTTTCTGCAGTGAAAATGAAATCACTGAGCCGTTTGGCAGCTAGGTCTTCTTGCTGACTAAAGGATTTCCCCATGAAGTATAAAAATGTTCTGATACTGCACGTTTATCAATTACTGTTCACTGTTGAATAGCTTTAAATTCATTCTGTACCTTTGAGTTCAGTCTGTCTCCTGTATTGGCCTTCTTATGCCCTTTCTGTCCAAAGTGTGGTGGAAGGGAAATGCAGTGCTGGGTACCTGGAGACTCTTTGCTCCGGTGCAAGCCACAGCTAGCCACAGTCCTGAATTGAAATGGACATTTTTGAATCAAAGCCCAAGCCCGAGATAAGGGAGGTAGACATACTAATTTTCATTGAATTTTACTGGGAGCTGAGTATGTAGTTATCCTCAACTGCTCTGAAAAATCTCAGGATTCTGTCAAGAGACTATCACTTCTCTGCCTACAAGAGCCTGCTGGACCCACACTGAGTCTTACTCTCCTCCAAGCCCGCTCTGATGGACTTCAGTTTGCTGTGAATTGGAGAAAAGGATGAGTATCTTGCTGGAACTGAAAATAGAGAACAGATGTACAAGTCTGAAGTGTACAGGCAAAAGCAGATCCTTCGGTTTCACAGAGGATAATCTGCTGTAAATACAGCATTTAGCATTACTTGAGAAACACTGCAAGTCTTAGGCCTGAAGTGAAGGCAAAAAGACATGCTACTTGGTGTGACACAAAGAGATATGAGGAAGAACTTGCAAATACCTGCTCTTCTGATCCCCAAGTTTTATTATAATTTGGTACTGCTTCACAGCTTGAGTCTTTCCTTCTTGACATGCTTCCTTCAGGCTTCATATTAACTAACTATGCTGTGTACAATTTGTCATGAGTAGATTACCTACTGCTTGATAACATCTTGCCCAGAACTACTTCAAAAGAAGATGTGGGCTTTAAAAAATACTAATTAATACCTTGGCAGAGATATTTGAAAAATTCTGAATTTTTCATGTCACAATGAAGTTTTAACTAAGTAGCCACCAGGCTGGGCTGGCTGTAGGAGAATGTGCCTTTAATCCCCAACAGCCCCCTTCAAAGTACTTCATTGCTGGTCACCAGGAGTTGTGGGGTTAATAGAAAATGGTAATTCAAAAGTGGTTCTGCTGAAAATGGCCGATAAAGATGATTGTGCTGTAAAGTATGACTGTCAGAGGCCTTTTTGCTCTAAACTCACAGTCTCAGATATGTTATGGCTTGAGAAAAAAAGTCTCGGAACCAATGTAGACTTTTTTTTTTTTCTGTGAGAAGTGATTGTGCAGTGCCATTAGGTGTAGCCCCACTAAAATCACTCTTGTGGTCGCAGTGAGTAGCCTGAGTCTCCTGAACTAAACACCGATGTTAATTTGAAAAACACATAATGTTATGTACCTAACAAAGTGCTTGGCAAGCTGAAGGAAAACAGAGATTTGTATTGTTATTATTATTTAATACATAAATATAGGCCTCACTGGACTGAAATTGAATTTCAGCAGCCTTTCTGGAGGCAATTAAAACCATTAGCTTCATCAGCCAAGGCCAGTGTTATAATGTCTCTGAAACACTCAGGCTGCCAAAGTTAATTATTCATCTTTTTCTTAATTGGATTCAGATTGCATTTTAAAGGTGCAGCTTCAATAGGGTTGGCTGAGCCTTAATTTTTCACCCCTACCTCTCCTTCCTTCTCTCTCCCTAGGAAATGTCTCACGAGATAGTGTTTCAAGCCTTTGCAGATGGGTTTGAGGGTGGATTTCAGCCCAGGCCAGTGGCTGACTTCACAGCAGATTTGTCTATTTGGTAAACAGGGTAAAAACCATCCATTGTTCCCGACATCATGGTGGGAATGCTTCTTTGAGATAGAAAGCTGACCAAGAGGGACACTAAAATATAACTTGCTCTTCTGTTTGGACTTAAGGCAAAATACAGTTGTGATGTCTTAAACTTCCAGTAAACAAATAACATTGTCTTCATAAAATGTATGCGCTGTATAAGCACATGCAAAAAATACCATATTCTGTGCTCTACTGGTAAGTAACACTAACATACAAATGATAGGTATGGTATAGTTCTTAGATTTCAGGGCTCATTTTTAAGGCCAGGAAACATATTTTGGTTCAAGAACTTGCCTTTTTTTGGAAGGGCATGGGTTGCTTTTCAGAAAGGAGATTTCAGAAATAGTTTAGACAATGAAATGACTGCTTTTGATGGCTGAATTTTGAAGTTGTAATTTGCTATAAAGACTAAACGCTTTCAGGATCAGCTGTGGCAAATCTTGTTTGAAGTATTTGAAATCAGCCCTTTGTCTAAAGGCAGACATAGAGGGATATTTTGCAGTATGAAAGAAGAAAATTTTAGATTAGTACTTCCCCAAAATGTCCTTTCCTCTGGAGAAAGCCAAAGGTACCCCCTTTGCAATCCAGAAAGCGTGCAGTCGACAGCCTGAGAGATGAATAAAGAGAAGAAGGGACAGGAGTACAAATTTCACACAAAAGAAGGTGACATCTGGAAGGGGACACTGAGCAGAGAGAGCCCTGTGTTGCCCAGACAGATGCTGTGATCTGACGGGTTGCTATTTTGTATTCCTGTAGCCCATCTAGCTTTTTGATGGGTTGTTGTGCTGTGTTGTACATACAGTTGCTCAATGTTACATAAACAAGTAGATTTTCTGTTCAATTTTTGATCAAGCAATTTTTCATGTATAGTGTACTGAACGAGTCTTTCGGCCCCAATGGATCTTTTCCAGATACCCCAGAGATGAAAAGTACAATCCCATAATAATAATATATTTTAATCATCCTGTGCAGTTAATTTTAAACAGAGGAGTTAGATGTCACTCATTTTCTTGTTATTAACAACAACATAAAGGAAAAATATATATTTGGAGTTTGAACTGGTATCTTTCCAGGATCACTTCTCAGGCCATCTGGTTGCCTGTGAGTTTCCAAAATAATGCTGAGCAATGTACTAACCTCATTTATGAGGGAGAGCAAGGGTAAGACAATAGACTGTATTATTGCAGATGGGTGTAACTATTGAAACCATCAGCTCCTTGTCCGTGCTATTAGCAACACTTGAAAGGTAAAGGGTGTTCCCGCCTACACTAAGAGGGTGGGAGTTTTATATGTAGTATGAGTTTTTGATTTGACTGTCAAAGCTGAAACTGGGAAACATCTGTCTTTTAGTGTTCATGATTACTAACACTCATGGCTGCATGAGCTCGTTTCTTTTCAGCTTGCTGTAGAATAAGAGAATGACCATATAAACTCAAAGTAGCGAAACCTTTTAGAAGAAAATAATTATTTAATGCAGACTGGGACAAGCATGAGAATCAGGCTCATGGGACTACTTCACAGATTGCTCAATGTTGTATTTGATACTTTTTAATGCTATTTTCTTTAGTTAATAGCATTACAGCCTGATTAGCATTTTTGTGCTGACTACAAGATCATCCCAAATTACTGTCTTATATTCCATGTCATGTATGAAGTCTGAAAATTTTCAAAAAGACAAGCCTGGGTAAGATGAAATCAGCTTCTATCAGAGCATTGGAATTTATAGGAAATTGTTTCTTAATTGATGATGCACAATGCTTTGACAATCCAGGTATTTCTAAAAAGCTGAAGGTCTGTCGTCCTTTACAGTCTGAACATAGATGCTCAATACCCAACTGGGTTGTGAAAAGTTAGTAGAGATCTGACATTTTAAATACAGGTTCTCTTCTCTCCTGTACCATATACGTATTTAGAAAAGAGGCTCCGCACCTTGGAAATCATTCCAGACCTTTTTTTCATTCTGTATCCTTCCCCCTGCAATTCACATTGCCTGCAGAAAGAAGCTGTCTTCACCAGATGGAGCTGCTGTGAACAGGGACCACTCTCTTGTACTCCTACAACCCGACAGTTCAGTCTGACAACAGCTATTGCAGGCTGCACCTTTTCCTTAATAAACATATAGTGGTTCACAACCACCTACAAGCTTTCTGTCCCTTACACGAGGCAAGAGGAGAAAGTGAACTTTGCTTTTGAAATAGCTGTTACCAGACTGACGTGGGTAGTGATCTAAGAGCATCATTCTCAAAGCTTCATCAGATTTTGGTTGCATTTATATGAACAAAAGCAATTTCCAGTTCATAGTTGTGGGGACCTACGTTTGAATGACGCTTCTAGATTTTGTTAATAAGAGAGGTTTTTTCCTTTTTCATTTCTAAGTGATGCAGGCTCCCCTTGGGAGAAGGTGATTCGTGCCTTGTCTTGCTCTGCGGGGGTTCCTGGAGGCAGACTGAGCTAAAACCCAGAGAAAGACTTTCTCAGAGGCACATCAGTTATGCTAGAAATTAGTTAGGAAAAGATGTCTGTGTGAACATTATGTTCTCTTGGATCATTATGGAGGAAAACAAAGGCTTTGATTTTTGCCATTTCCACTAGATGGACCCCCTGTATCTTCTGTGCTTTTATGTGATAGTAAGACATTACCTTTCCTTTGCAGATCTTGCCCGTCTCTGCCAATGCAAACACAGTGATAGACCACTGTGAATCTGAATGAGCACTGAGCAGCTTTGACTTCTGTAGGGAACATTTTCTGGCTGCAGGTGTTGGGAGTGAAAGGAGTGAAAGAAAGCCTTGAACTGCTGAGAAATACTGATTGCAGAGTGACTTGAAGCTGGAAAAGCTTCCTCTGCTCCCCTCCTCCCTCTGTAGAGCTGCAAGCCACCTGTAGCAAGAGAAAGGGATGTGTATTGGAGCAATCGAGGGAAATAAGGTCCATGCATTTCGGACATGAATATCCTTGCTGAGGAAAAAACTTCTAAACTGCTTGATTTACTACACAAGTTATTCCTATTTCAGGAATAATCTGTGAAGACTCGCTGTACATGGATTCTCTGGGTGATGAGGCACGATAGGAGCTCTCCTGTAGAAATTATATGGATTTTTTAAGCTGGTCCAGCACACAGAACCCTTTTGTTTCTGTAATTGATGCTATCCAAGTCAGGGAAGAGAAATGTGTCTTTGGCTGAAAGAGAAGAAAAATACTAAAGAGCTGCATCATATTTCCTAGGATTGGTAACACCATAGCAACAGTTGTCTTCCGATGCTGTTGCTGCATCACTTAATAGTTCTCAGATTGCTCAGAGAGCCACAGTCTATTCTGCTGTAAAACTTGGTGCACGTGAGCTGATGCTGTTTGCAGATAATTGCAAGAGAAACATACATATAAAGCACATTGGTTTTGTCTGTATTTAAAAAGAGATTTTTTTTTCCTCACAACCACAAGGCATGTTATTTCTCTCCTTTAAAAGGATTTGTAATGGGAAGTTTATTGGTAGAAGTAATTGGGTTTGATAATCTCTAATGAAATACTTTGGGGGGGATTTTTTATTGTGTGTATGTAAAATAATAGAAAATACCAAACTGTGAGAAAGGATTATTTTTTTCTTATTTAGAGTTACTGTAAAAAAAAAGGTAGAAAACAAATTGCTCCTTTCAGTATTTTTCAGAATAAATAAATATTCTGAATGAGTTTTCAGCTAGGGATTTAGCTTACAGCAAACAGACATTGAAATAAAAAAATAGTATTTCAAGCATCAAAATTAAAACTTTTTGATTGACTACATTTTCTTTTTTCTTTTTTAAATGTTCAGTTTAAGAAAATGTCAAGTCTATCCAAATGCAAGTCAGGAAAAATGTTTGAAAATTCTTCTGAGATGAGAATATTTTTTCCTGCCTAGCTCTCTTCTACTTATTATATATTAATACTGCCTGGCTCCCTTTGTTGGGTGTGGCTTTTTTGTCATTCTCTTATGAGCATGGGAAATCAAAGCACCCTTTCTGATTAATTTAGGATGAATGGTGCAAAACACACTGTCCCTCCCACTTTGAATCTATCTGGGATTTAACATAGGTCCTCTTGATGGGCACTATGGAGTTAGAGATTAAATGTTCACAAAAATTGAATTACTCCTACAAAAGAAGCCTGTAAATAAAAACAGAGGCTGAGACAAGAGGCTTACACTCTTGACTGCTGATGCTGGGTCTTTTCTGTGGTTTTCCATTCTGTAGATGTCAGTCCAGCTCCTTCAACAGGCACTGAAAACAAGATACATTAAACAAAACAAGTGGGCTATAAATGGCCTGTGATTTATGGGTCATCTTGGTTTGTCAGTTCTCACTGCTGTGAAGCACTTCTGGTATTTGCACAATGATGTAAATTATTGCAGCGTGAGAGCATTAGCAAAGTGCCCTGCGAGCTGTGAAAGATCCCACTGCTGACATTGTTTGTGCAGCCCAATAAGCTGCTTTAATCTCAGGCTTGAGGATACCACAGCATCAGAGGAACTGACTTACTCTGAGGAAATGCTCATTTCTGAAATAAAAGAGAGAAGCAAAACGCCATGGCCGTGCGGATGTCCTGGCTGTGCGTCTGAGTTTGGAGCTGGCTTTGCATTTCCTGTGTTAGAAACAGCAGCGACTGCTTGTGAACATCAGCTTCTATATGGGCGGGTGGAGGAGGGAAACCCTACGTGCAGGGGGGCTGAGCTGTGCTTCTGTAGTGCAATAAATGAGTTCATAGTTCTTATTTGGTGTTTTTCTTTGTGTGCAGCTAACGAGAGAACACCAGGTGGCCCTCTCCTCCATCACTTACATTGGCTGTGCTCTGTCCATCTTCTGCTTGACGATCACACTGGTCACGTTTGCTATATTGTCGTGAGTAATTTTAACTTAATACCTGCTGAGCAACTATTGTGCAGAAAGCCACGTGTGCATTTCAGGCCACTGGTTAGGATACCTTCAGGTGCTCAGGATGAAACAAAGGCTATTAATTCCACAGCCTTTCCTAATTCGATTCTGCACGTGTATTTGTGACGGTTGGTTATTTCTAAATTACTTTCATTTCCTGAAATGGGGTGGTGTTTATATAAGGGATTGATGGATTTTTTTTATTTTTTTTTTTTTAAACTTTCCCATGTTCCCTTGTAGTTCAGGGATCATGTAGTAGGGCTTGGTCTCAAAGCAAGTACAATATGAACAAGGATTGCAGGGTCACTGCCTCTTCCCTGCCTGCACCCATCTTGGGATTGTGGAGGGTACAATCTGTAGTACTTCCTTCTGCTTTTCAACTGTTTTGTCTGTAAGGCAGTTTGTTTATGAAGGTATGCCCAGAAAGGAAGGCTTCTCAACATTAGCTGCCTCACTTCTGTTTCATGGAACTTGTACACAATTACATCATACATTTATTTTCAAGAATCTTGCTTTTCTCTGTTAGGTTAGTTTGCTAATGGACTGCTTTAGTAGGATGGAGGACACTATAGGCAGGTTGAATTTCACTCCATCATTTATGTTTAAATCCTCTAGATCTCTGCAGTCTCCTGTGTGTAACACAGCAGCCCCTCTGAGGGCTCTTTGCACAGGGAAGGTTTCTGCCATGGGGCACTTCAGGTCTTTGGGCCTCTGTATGTTCCAGTAGCAACAACTGAGTTTGAGGCCCAGCTAGGCTTGGTACAAACGTTTCTGAAAAGGCTTTCATAGAAATTTCTGTCTAAATAAATAATAGAAAAGGCTGAAGTAACTTGTTTGAGGTTGCACAGCAGATTGGGAACCCAGTGAGGAATGGGATTTTTGTCTCCTTTCGCACACTAAACTATGTTCTTCCTACCCAAGAGTTCATTTTTTGGTTTCTGTGCCTAAGCCTGTCTTTTGGACATCCTGTTAAGAGGCCAGTTTCTAGGAAAAAGGTCTTGCTTGAAACACAGTAAACTGATTGCAATCTTTGTTTGTTCCAAACCCCGTATTAATGCCAAGTCTCAAGATCTTTGTTGGTCATACTTGGATTAAGTGTTACACTTTGCGTGGCAAAATCCATTCTGAATAGTCCAGCATCTGCCTGTCTGGCATTGCACTGTTGGCATGTTTAAGCTAAGGGGAATGATCTGCTCCATCTTGATCTGAATGCAAAACTGGGTATTACAGTGTTCAGAAAGGAAAAAGGAGCAATAGGAGATGGTATTGCTGCAACGGGGCTGAAAACTCCTCAAGAAACTGGAGGCAAACAGAAGACTTGGAAAGAGAGCTTGGACTCATCTGAATGTCACAGGGTTAAGCAATCCACCTACATACAGGATCATTCAAACTGCCAATTAAAAATAATTTGATTAGGTTTTCACTGGAGAGCAGAGCCTCATTAAACAGCTAAGTAAAATTTTGCAATGTAGCGTTAGATGACCATGAGGTAAGTGGAGAGGAATCTGGCAAGTTCTTTGCTCCTCCACGTACTGGCAACAGTGGCTGCTTCCCAGGAGGGCAGTCCTGATTGCCTCCTGGGTAACGATGTTCTAGTTTGTGACTACATGAAGTTCCTTATTAGAAAGCCATTGGCACCAGACAGCGCAACTTGTTTCTTTGAATTACTTTCAGGACATCGATACTTCTTGTCTCTCTCTTCACTCCCTTCTAATGGAACACTGACTACAGCAGTGCTGGAAGAGCAGGGCTGACAACAAGCCATTGTCTGCATTGTCCAGGCCGTGTCACCCTGCTGCAGGGGGCACGATGTGTCACCAGCAGTTGCAAAAGTCCTCACCATCCAGCGTGAAAAACATGGGAAAAAACCTTTTTTATTGAAAAACAATAAAAAGATGGGAGTGTGTACTGCTGCGAGGAGGAAGCACTGCCATTCACACAGACAAATGGTCTCCTGAAATGACTGAAGCTGGTGGTAGGGACTTGCAGGCAATATGCATTGAAACAGAAAACCTGTTATCACTAGACCTGTTCTTTTTTTTAAAGTGAAGAATAAAATTATACAAAAGGCCTGAAATGTTCAGATAAATGTTGTTTGTTTTCTGCTTCCTATTTCTGGATGAGTACAGAAACACGAGATCAGAAAGCTCCCAGGAAAGCATGTTCTTGTCAGATTTCCAGCCTTTTTTTGCAAAGCCAAGAGAGAGATGTTCAAATGATGTTGTAATCAAGGTCAGGTCTCTGTCAAGTAGGCACTGCCCATCTGTATAAGTAGCTATAGTTCCTGCACTTAAAAGCTGCTAATAGTAATGTCAAAATTGTAGCCAATGTTTTTTCACATCCCCTTATTTCTAATACAGGCAAATACCAACCAAATAAACTACAAACTCTGTGGCAGTGTGAGGCTAGATGGTGCAAGGTGCAGGATGCTTTCTGAGGTGCAGGTCTGACTTCCTTGACAGCTCAGCACCATTCAGGATCAAGTCCTTTGTTAATATTCTATCACAAGCCATCAAAAGAGGTAGTTAATGTGCAAATCAGCCTCTCTGCTGCCTTCAAGATGGCAGCAGAACATCAAAGAAACTAGTTAGATACCACTCCATCCTAGTGGAGGGAGTGTTCAAAAAAAGTCATGATAATCCTACCAACAAATAACCAAAAACCAATAAAAATGCTGATAAATCACAAGTATGTTGCTTCTTGAATACTGTTTTATTCATGTGTCTTTCTATCTTCTGCCAGGTCTGTCAGCACCATCCGCAACCAGCGCTATCATATCCATGCCAATCTGTCCTTTGCTGTCTTGGTGGCTCAGATCCTGCTTCTCACCAGCTTTCAGTTCAGCCCTGGAACGGTAGGTGCTAAAAAGAGTGATTGTGGGTTTTCTTGAGATGCCTCCGTGGAATGAATCCCACATGCAAGAACGTGTTTTACATGTGAGATCTACTATTTTTAACCTGCCTTATCCAAAAAATTACACCCTACAACAAGGATAAAGCCTTCTGTGCATCCAAATAGTGTTATCATAGTATCTGGCTGTGTCTGGATGTTTGCCAAAGTGAGATAGAGATGCACCCATCAAACAGAAAAATCACCATAGCGATGGAGTCTGTTTTTCAGTTTTGTGTTTAAATGGCACGGCTGACTGCTGTACTGGAGAAAATTACATGAATTTTCTATTTAGGTAAGGTATTTGTATATCTGTTAGGGTTTTGGGTTGGGTTTTTTTTGGCGTGTGTGTTATTTTAGTTATCTGTGCCCTGCTATGGTACAGTTTGCCTTTTTTTTTTTTTTCCACATTAAAGAGTCATCTTATTCTTGTTAGAAGGTAATGAGCTTCTTGACAGAGCTGTGGCAATTTCTTCTGCTTTCTTGGAAAGCAAAACAGAAGGTCTTTGTTTTTTGCTCATAAAGTTTTATTTGTGTGGTAGAAAAAGCTGTTTTTCTGAAGAGCAGATTTATTGTATTGCTGTGTAAGAGTTTAATCCAAGATCTTAAGTGTCGTAAAACATGAATATACCTCTCTGGGCATCTAAGGCAACCACTTAAGCAAATGACAAACACCTTCATATTGCTTATGTAGTGCTTAAGCTCTATGCATGTATAGGCTTTTTTTGCCTGAGCACATGGATCAGAACTTGAAATTACAGATTGATTTTATGGATCTGCTACTACAGGTGGGAATTCCTTGTGCAGAGTACCGGGATCTAAACCATTAAAACTGGCATCTAAACCAGCTGGATTAGATTAAGATGAATATGCCAAGTTAACAGCATTGTGTACCAGTAAAGGCAATTTGTTTCCACCAATTTGTTTAAAAGATGCTATTTAAAGTAACATAAGGTCTGTTGATTGAAAGTCCCACTTGCAAAAAGCAGAAATAGAACCTAATTTTAAAATAATCTTCCAGTGTGCTCTGTTTTTGTAATGGTCAAAACCAAAACTGGCTGCTTTGACCAACTGCTGCTCTATATTATGTTTGACAAGCAGCGAGAAGTTTCTATTAATCGTCTATTTTTTTTTGTTCTCAGTCAAAGTAAATATGCACATGCACGCTCTTCTGCCAATACAACAGCTACTTAAATTTATATTCAGTTCAAATTGGATCCTCTGAACATCTTTTAAGTTTATAAATAACGACGTCTAGTTTTACATAGGCTATTATTACCTGAGGATCTAAAAGTGCTTTGGAAGACTAAGTTCATACTCTTTTGCTGTTTAACATTCAGGTAGATCCTGAATGAGTAAGATAGTGGCCAAGGGAGAAAATGGTAGGGAATGATTTAGAAGGAAAATGAAAGGGAGACAGTGAGGAGCAGCAAAAGATATAACTTGAAACTGAAGACAATGGAAACCAGGCATTAAAATAATCCTCTCTGATTATAGAGCTAAAACTTTGCTGAAAGTACATAGGCTCGAGGGCAATAAAAATGTTGGCTCAGCATAACAGGTCGTCTCATTCTCAGTTTTTCCTTTCTCATCCATCCCAGATTTTCAATCCAACTGAGTTACTTCAGATAATGTGTAAAAGTCTCTTTACCTTATCAAGGCCAGCATCACCTCCAGTCTTTTAAATGCTATGGAATACTGGTTGCACTTCCTAACATTTCTAAGATGAATCTAGAAAATGCATACAAATTTACCTATCTGTTTTATGACTGTCCTCAGTAAACAAATAATTATCATTTTCCGAGAGTCTGCTTTACTTTCTCAGCATCTATAACATGACAGGCCTTGCTTCTGGCTGAACTGATTTTTCTATTTCCACAGACTCACAAGTAGTCAACTGTAAGAGTAACAGTAATGAGATCTGTCTTCTTACAGGTATTCCACCAAAAGTAGTGTGCATGATACGATACAGCAAGGGACACCTGCTTGGTTTTTATATGTAAAGTCTCAGCTTTTCAATGCCTTTTTCAAGAAGGCAATTCTGTCATTTAAGAGTATCTCCAAAGTAATAATCAAAGAACAAATACAGAATGAGTAATAACTTTGCTGTAGATGTTATGTAAGAATCTGAAGGTCAGTATTATACTAAATTAGATACAGACCAGACTCCTGCTACTTCACTATGTTTTTTTTTTTCTGCTGTTTTGTGATTCATATAGTTTTGCTACTCAAAAATTGGAAAGTATCCATTTAACAGACCTAGCTTGTAAGTCAGCTTTATGTTGCATTTTTATTTCCATGGATTAGTCTTCTGGAAGAAATCAAAAGGCATTATAATAGATTTCATAGCTTTGTGATAAAATTAACTGCAAATATTTTTACAATTTTTGTCAATAAGCAAATCTGATTTAGCTACGTGTCACCGAACCTTACAAAATACAAAACCACTTACAGATCTCACTTACGTGAATTAAAACCAAAGTTATTGCTTTTTAATTCTTGTAGTCACAGGGGATTTGCATTAGAATATCCTTGTGCTAGCACAGAACCAGCTTAGTAGAAGTGAGAAGGTACAAGTAAGCCTCAATTTTCATTATACTATCAAGTCCCAACACTTTAATTTCCATTAGTGTACAAAATCCCAAACCATCAACAAAAAGAATAAAATGTCAGCACGGGGCAGCTGAACTAATGCAACAAAGGGAAGTAATGATTGACATCTGAAGCCTGTTGTGGCAGTAAACTGGTTCCTACTGGTAATGATTCTTCAGCACAGACTCCCCTGGCCTGGATACTTTGCTGTGACTTGTTCCGGTGAGGAAGGGAAACCTTGAGGGAGCTGAAAAAAAAAACCCAAACAAACAAAAAAAAAACAAGTGTTCCCACTTAGACTGCATGTAAGCAATCCCTCTGAAATTCTGTAGGTGTCACAGAAGGGATGTTGCAACTACAGAGCAGAATGACCATGATCAGTATGCTACAAGATGCAAAACTGAGATATAGCTGGGACTCGTTCCAAGAGCGTGTTTAAAATGTGCCTTAACTGAAAGAAAACCAAACAAGGTTATCCTGTGGTAAGATCACTGACAGACACATCTGTTCAATTACTGTATGATGAGCAGAACCACTTCTGGTGAGACATCCTCGAAAAGCAATTAGTGGGGAATGGAGAATGTGCTGTGCAACTGATGTGAGGAGTGGGGAAGAAGAAAAGATTAGGTTCTTCTGGTTTTGTAAGGTAGGCTGATAGGAGACTTGGAGAAAAATGTAAAGATCTCTTTGAGGAGCAGCTTGAGGAAGAGCCAGCTCTGAAGCCCACAGTGGTCCATAAGCACAGAGGCCAGAGTAAACAGGATTTAAGGCTATGTTTGTACTTCTTGTTGCATTGCCTTAGTCATGACATTCCTCTCTTCTGAGGCAGCATTAGTTTTACTTCAAAACATGTTATGGTTTAAATTGAAACAGATAGTCTAGTTTACACCAAGTGGACTCACTTTCTAGATAGTATTTTTCTGTTGCTTAAACTTTCCTATTAGCTCTTATTTCCTGATTCTTGAGAGCACATAGTGAATAAAGAACTACAAAGCAGTATTTGAATTGTCTGTAAACACCCTCTAGAGAAGACTTTCAGTTCTTTGCATTAATAACTAGATGTATTCTTGTCAAGTGTGACTTTATATAAAGCTGGTGCATCAGACTGTGGGAAATTGAGAGTTCAAACAGGTAGGCCAATTACATGCCCACCACAGAGAAATTGGGACCCAAGAGCCAATGATAGTTTGCTATAATATTTTGAAATGCCTATATTAATATTGCTGATAGAGGAGCACTTGAGATTTTTACAGAATTTGTAACCAGGGCAGACAGACACTGGAGTAAAATGTGATCTAATTGGTGTGTTATCTTATTTTTGATATGAAGAACTGCAAAGTAGGAAGGGTAGGAAAGCCACATGGTGAAGCGTAACTAAAGAGCAGGTTCAACATGGCAACTTATTTTAAAATTTCCATGTTTTCCTCAAGCCTAACTGATCCACTGACTTTCTACCTGTTCTTTATAGAAAATGATGGGTGAACTATACTGGTTTTTCCCCCATCACAGAACAGGGAGCAGGGTGCAGGATAGTGCCTGTACACCCACTTCTTTGACTCTCCTATATTCACTACAGGCTCAGCAACAGGATGTCAACATTTCAGTTTTGAATTCTTATTTGAATATATTTTAGATTTTAGTAGGAGTACTGCTCCTACTATTATAAATAAATAATTTGTTTGGATTTCCACATCACATTTGGCAGTGCTTTTTTTGTTGAAAAGTAAGATGATTTGTCAGTCTGAAAACACAGAAAAATTAAATTCTCCAGTGCTTTGTTTTTAAGACAGTTTTACTTCAACGATTTTAGTATTTATTATGGAAATATGTACAGAAATATATAAACAAATTGGAAAACCAATGTGACTGCATCAGAAAGAAGTAATTTGTTAATTATTTTTTTTTGTCCTTAATTTAGGTGCCTTGCAAAATCTTGGCCATTCTTCTTCATTTTTTCTTCCTGAGTGCTTTTGCATGGATGCTGGTGGAAGGATTTCATCTTTACAGTATGGTGATCAAAGTATTTGGGTCAGAAGAGAGCAAGCACTTATATTATTATGGAACTGGATGGGGTAAGCATTTAGTAGCTGTTTGCTTCAAGTTTCCTCACTGTAGGAAATTATTATATTCAGAAGTGTAAGTAAATTCTTATGCTATGATCTTATGATCATGTTGCCTTAATGAGAGTAGGTCTGTTGGATAAGAAAATGCATTATTTTTCTGACTGTAATCAGACTTTGAAATGTATGGACTCTAAACCTAATTCCACAGCAGTGAATTCCATGACCTCACTGGGCCAAATCAGATCCTTAAGTACCAAATCAATAGCAAGAGTGTGGGAGGGAGGTCTGAGTGCACTGGTGCATTCTCTGGTTCTAGCTGACAACATTCTGCAATTATACATTAAAAATGGGCACAGTAGTGCAGGGGTATCACAAGATGTCGTTAATTGATGTTATGTACCTTGAAATGCTTAGATGAAAAAGGCTGCAAAGAACCTCAATATTATTACTTAAAAAACCCTTCTAGTCCTATAACACAGGATTCTCACAGATAACAATTCACAGCTTCTTAAATGCAGTAACGAAAGCATAATCTGTGTCTATACTGAGAAGTGGAAACTGAATATTTTGTTCCAGACTCTTCACAGCAGATGAAAGCAAGCTTGCTTTCACTGTCCTGGAAGTACAGCAGTGATGCTTGATTAAACCATCACAGTTAGAAGAAAAAAACCTCATACACTGAGTCAAAAGGAGAGATATAAAGAGATAGCAAAGAAATATCTATGTAATTACAGATAATTTCCAAATATGATAAACCATGCATTATCTGTTCCCCCTCAAATTCATTTGGAAGCTGAATGAAAACCAGTTATGCCAATAATGCAGACCTAGTGTAGTCATAATTGGAATACTTAATACCTATTGGCACCATGCAGATCTAGGTGATAGTAATAATGTTCATATGTATACATATATACACATATACATTTCAACAGCTGCCTACTTGTCTTTTTTTTTATTGTGGTCTTTTTAATTATTATTTTATTTTATTTTTTATTCATCTTTCCTCTTTCATTTTTAAACCTTCTTCTTAGCAGTTCTAAGGGCAATTTGATACAGTCCTCTGGTGAATACAGTATCTGCTAGACTGAGGGGACAGACTACAGTTTGGTTAGTTAGTATTTTTTTTCTTCCCCTCATTGTTTCTCTGTGACAGGTCAAAGAATATCACATACATGTGCCTTATACTGGTTGCTTTAAAATAGGATTTTTTTGTCTCTTAAGGAATGGCCAGTTTGCATGTGTAAAATATGTGTATATATATATATATAATTTTTCTTTTTCCAAAACCACTACCCAAGATAAGCTAAGTGGAGTAGTTAATCTTTTTCAGTCACATAGACACAAAAGTAAGAGAACCTAGACAGGCTGAGGGTAGAAGACATTGGAGATTTGTAGATACTTCTAGATTCAGTGCTAAGTGTAGTGAAACCTGCTGATACTGGAGTGGTTTTGTTTGGATTTATTTAATCCAGAGCTCGTGAAATACAAATCTAAGTGGATCAAACTAAAGAAAATATTCTCATAAGCTCCTGAGAATTTTCTCCTTCAGGAATATTATGTAAAAAGCCACCAGTTAATAAAATAGTTTGATTAACTCAGTTTACAATCAATCATTAATTACCTTATGAAAATAAAGTACAGATTTATATGTGCCACAATGCACCTTCACCTTTTTTTTTCCTGGCATTTTGTGTCAGGTTTATTTATTGTAAAATGGCAGTGATCTACAAAGTGATTTAGAAGACGCAAGGATAAACATGGCATCTGACTGTGCTATGACTAGTACTAAGTGTTGCATTTTGCCTCATTTTATTGTAATATGATTGCTACCACTCGGTAGTAATTAGCACAATGAGTACATAGCCTATTGGTACATGGATGTTAAATGTGGTTACTAAAAAGTCTCATCAGTGGCATTTGGAGTAATGCTTTGGAGGATAATCCCTCAAGCCCAACAGTGCACATTTGTCACCAAAACAGATGCACGTAGCAAAACACAGGAGGTACTTGCAGAAGTTTCTATATCAGTTTCTCCAGCAATGATGATCTTGATGATTATGTAAGAAACCTGGTGGCAAGCTCTGTTTCTTAAATGTAGCAAAGGTACTGTTGGAGGCAGATAGTGGAAGATATCATCTATATAACAGTAATACATTTCTCTATGTAAACCTTTCAAGAGCCCTTTTTTTGACAAATATTTTAATTTTGGAAAGCACATTCCAATTACTATTCCTATAATGACTTGGAAAAAAAAAATATGTTTTCTGAAATGCGGTAAATCTACCATGTTGCTGGGAAAGTACTGTGTATTGCTTTATTTTTTCTGTATAACTCAAAGTATTTACATTAGAATTAAATGTTGAATTTCCTTAATCACATCTGACATCATGTCGTTGCTGCAAGTGTCTCCAAACATTGCTGAAGTAATTTAAGTAGGCAACTGCATTCCAAATTGTTTATCACTTCATAAACACCAGGGCAACCTTCATTCAGTCAACAGCATCGACACTCACTGTCTGGTATGTAATTTTAATGCTCATTCAGTTGGTAATGGATGTTGCTGAATAATGATGTTTTTAGAGAGAAAATCCACGCTGCAGTGTTCCCTGCTTAAAGGCTTAAAAGGACACTCAGGTTTGTCAGTTCCCCACTTTCTCTTTTGTTAGCATGTTGGCACTGAATATGAACAGAAATGTGACATTTAGACACCAAGTGTCAGTACTGCCTTCAGCAGCGGTGTGTGCTCAGGTTGCAAGTCTTGCAAGGCTGTGGAAAGAGACTAAAAAAGTTTTATCCTAAAATTCTTTTGTTTGGCTCTTAAAATGAGGATGTGTGCATTTGAATGCAGCTGTCAAAAGGAAGTTGATCATTCTTGTGCCATCCTGAGACCATTTTCCAGTATCTAATGAAAATGTCTGGGTTTTTTTTACATTTTGGCTTATCTAATTATTATACTGACCAAAGGTGGTTGAAAGAAGTTGGAGATAAGGATGTCTTGTCTCATCTCATGTTAGTCAAAGCAGTTAATGTCTTTGTTCTTTCAATTGAAGTGTAAATGCATTTGACTTTTGCAAACTCATAGTCCCTGGAATAATGACAGACCCCAGTTCTGAATTTAAAACTCCAGACCTTCCTATTTAAGCATAAAAAATGGGCAAGGAACATGTATAAAGTTTTGCAATGTCTGTATTAATGACAAAGTGAAACTGGAGACAATGGGAGGAGATAGGGACAAGGTACTCTACACTGAGTATCGCTGATCTCCTAACATCTACTGAGATTTGAGAGGTATTGCTCCTGTAATATGAATTCAACAGTAATCAGAAAGACAGGATACCAGATGTGCAGAGTTCATTGAAGTTTCTGTGTATTATCTTTAGTCCCAAGGGTTCTAAAATTACCTCAAAGACTGCAGTTGCCAGAAATTCAAAAAAAGTGAAATTTAAGGAACCTTTAAAACTACCTTGAGGTTGATGGAGAAGAACAACTTTGTTGCCCTGGTGATTCAGCACAACACACTCAGATTATTGGAGAGAAACTTTTCCCATGCACCCATCTGTAGGATGCTGATGATACAGTTTGTGATAGTGAAAATTTTGCTGTGGCACTTTGGCCTTAACATGTTTTCCTTTTTCAGACAATTTCCTTTCCTTTAGAGACTGTTCTGAGCTGTCAAAAGGCCTAAATTTCTTTATTTGCTGTTGTTTGCTGTAGTCCCAGACTTCTGCATAGGTACAGTCTAATGCAGCAGAAGAAAAAGAAAAATCACAGGAAGTTAACTTCTACAAAACACATGGAGAAATATAATTTTCCCAATCAAGTAAAGCAGATTGTTGCAGTATTGGAAGGAAATGCACTTTCATTTGTGTCTAAATGCTTCATCTTTCTCAATAAATGACATATTTAGGCTTTTAGAATTAATGTCCTAAAATTGCTTTGAATTATCTGCCATGGAGTTTCTATAGCCTGTCTGTTTTCTTTTCTGTGTAGAGAAGACAGAGACACTTTCAAAACACAGCATACAGATTTACAGGCTTTTTCCATTTTATTTATCATTAGTGCCTCAGAAGTATGAAGTAAATGGATTACATGTGAAGTTTACTGCTGAGTAAGAGAACCTAGCTGACATTCATTTTAGACTTTCCCCTAGAGACTGTATTTAGGCTGAATTTAGGGAAAATTCTGTTTGAGCAAGGATTGTGTTATTTAGCTTCCTGTGCCAGGTACTGAGAGCTTAAACTTGCTCTGCAGGCTGTATTTTCATGCCAAGTTTGTGAGGTAGCTTTAAACCAGTTGGCTGGGGGATGCAGGGAACTTGAGCTGGAGCAGCACATGGCTCCACGTGGCTTTATTTACCCCACTTGAATGTGATGCTGCATTGCTCTAGGACTACAGAGACATGAGTGTCATCGATCAGCTGCCAGAAAGGTGTGTTAGAACATCATCTTCAGATACTGTGCTCTGGAAAACACAATCTATTACATCATAAATTCAGCAGCTGGGAGTAGGGGTGGTGAATGTATTTGTAGCATCTACTAACTGAGGAGAGCATTCAGATACATTAAAAAGCCATAACCATAATTCTTTCGTGGATGATTACCAGTGCCAGCACAACATTAACATTACCTATTATGGGTGCAAACTAAACTTTACAGTGCTTATGTAATTATTCCTAACAAAAGATTAAGCAAACACACTTACTTTTGTGTATAATGTATAATCTGTATGAATTCTTCAGTCCAGATCAAATCTTATGATCCCCTTAGGCTAAATATATTGATGTCAAAGTTTATGGAATTTACTGGATGGCTGTTTCTTAAAGGAAAAATACTCCAATTCACTGTAACAAAACCTTGATTCTGCCTCCATTGCCGTTATCTCTTTAATATATCTTGTTAATGCAAAGAAAAGGCAAACACTGCACTACGGGCTGCAGACTGTTTTATTCTCACTGACTTAACAGCTCTTTTTATGCAGATGACTGCTCTATGTTTCATCTGCATAAGTTTTATTATCTTCCAAAGGAACTCCGTATTTAATTTTCTTCTTCACTGCCATTTAAAACTGATAAAGAGTCATGATAAATCATTTGAATATCCAGAATTTGACTTGGAAATAAAAGGTAGAGTAGAAGTAAAAAGGAAAGTTAGTCGGGCACAGGTATTTTTACTTCTGTGACAAAGTCCTTGCTGTGGGAAGAAAACTTGCATCAGAAGACAGTGTCAATCAACAACTACTCAGCAACTGAAGATGTGATTTGGAATGTGTAGACATACCTGTGGGACCTTTAGTCCAGGTAGCTCTCACAGCCATGACAGAACAACTTTCCGCAGACAGGCTTATGTCTGTTCTTAAATGCTCTGTTGAATATAATTAAGCTTGATTCTTGTTCAGATATGTGTAGGAATTTCCTTTCCTAAATAGACAAATATGATAGTAAACTAAAATCCTGACTTCGCTTAGGTTTTACACAAATATTACTTCTAAGGAGTTATTCCTGATTTGGACAAGCATGGAAGAGCAGAATCAAGTTTGTGGGATCTTAAACTCCATCCTGAAGACTGGATTTCAAAGTCTAAGACCTAAACAATGCTAGTAGATGCTGCTTCTTAAGTACTGTGTATCTGTTTACAAATACAAAGTGATTCTAGCCACAGTCATTGCAGAATGAAAATACTTCTCTCAAAAATTATAGTTCTGTCATTACAGGAAAATTTTACAGAATTTTATGGGGACAGTATGGGTAAGATCAAGCAGAAATTGCTTGTCAGAGAATTTTTTAAAGCCTCATGCAGAAAATTGAAGCTTCAAGCTATCTTGTATAATACTCTGCCTGGGACCTGGTTATTAAATTCCGTAAGATGATAAAAACCCAAACCTTCACATTTTATTAAATCATGTAGGAATTAACAAACAATAATTTAATATTTAAAAGGTTGATGGTTTACTATATTCAGAGCTGTTGGCAAGAAAAACCTCACTTCTTCTAGAGCTCTTGGCCTGGAAAGCTGTGCTGAAGGGGGACAGCAGGGTATTGCAGCGCAGGGGGCCAGGGACACGCAGCTGCCCCTGACAGCAGGACCATGATTGTCTGCTTTGTAAAGCATCCCTCCACCTCCCAGGATGCAGCACACTGCAACTGTCGAAACCCATCTGGAAACAGTCTACTTGAAATAGAGAAATCTTGTAGCGCTATTCCATGTTTATGTTAAGATAAGTCTTGGTTGGGCATCTGAGGGGGGATCTGAATTTGCTTTTGTCTCTTCGTAACTGTGTTCGCCGCTGTGCCTGGTGCTCTGGATAACCTAAACGTCACCATTTCTGCCCTCCCAGCTGCTAGTCATACACCCCTGTGAGAAACTCAACTTTGTTTTCTAGATTGTTTGGAATTCTTGAACAAGGTGCACTTACGTGAGGTCAAGTGGTTAAAATAAGCCCGATGCTGCTTCACAGGATATCACTGCTTGAATAGCTAGAGACAGAAATTACGTAAATAAGAATCAGGCTGAAAAAGGACCGTGATTCTCCATGAATTAGCACTAATACAGTCTAACTGTTAAACTAGTACTTCGTGGAAAAGTCATTTTGTTTATCTGACAAGTGAAAAAACATATTATGCAACTGCAGGAGGATGTCAAATTAGAATTAATTCTAAAATTACTCAGAGCTATTCTGTTGTCCATACAAAATTTAGCTGAACTGGCAGGGTTTACTGGAAGATGTACTTTAGTTGCTAATATTGACTGACTTTGCCTTTTTTCAGGGTGCCCACTTCTGATTTGTGTAATTTCTGCAACGTCATCCCTCAACAGCTACGGAGAAGATGGCAAGTGAGTATGGAAATGTCTTCACTCCAGGTGCAACAAGGAGGAAAAAAACTGATGGGGAGAAAAATGTGTAGAAGTGTTAACAAGGCCCTAGTTCTGCGAGATCCTGCTGAGGAGCAGGGGAGGTAGCCTGCAAAAGCATGACTGTTGTAAAAGCATGTACTTAGAGCCAGAAGCCTCAGGTTTGCTTTTCACTACCGAGATGATGCACAAAAAGCTCCTGAGATGTTGAGCCTAGTTTTCCTGCTGCAGAGGCTTAAGGCCGCCTATAGTGAGCTCCCTGCTCACCCCACACACAGAGCGGGCTGAAACATTTCTTACTAGATGAGAATAACCTTTGATTGTAGATAATTAATCTCTTGAAGAAAACTGAAGTTAAACATCTGAAGATCTAGAATGGATATTGTTAAAAACCTTGAAAATTAAGCTCCTTTCTAATTTGGAAAAATAAAAGCTTAATTTATTTCAAAAAAAACACCATAGGATTCAGTCCTACCATAATGTAAATGAAAGATTTGGAGCGAGGGTTGGTTTTTTTGTGTGTGGTAAACTAGCTTATATTCTCACTGCTGTAAGAAAGACATGTGAAACTGATATGTTTCCCAGCCTCTTCCTCACCACCAGCCAGGGAAGGCAGGGAGGGCTTCAATTTGTCTCTTGCTACAGTGACAGTGCTCTCACAGCACTGAAATTGCTGCCTGTGATACAGGATACAAGGACAACAAACAGCAAATAAAACCTTTCCTTTCTTTTCCATCTTTCCGCCCCTAATGCTATTGGAAGGCGTGCTGGGGCAGATTTCTGCCACTGACTCTCGGCGAGACACAAATCAAAATGAGATCCTGCCTCAGATTCCCAGAGCATGAGGGGAAAAGGAGCTTCTTATTGATGCTCTATCATGTCTCTCGCTTTCAAAATTCATCAGCCTTTTTGCACTATCTTTGAGTCTCTTTTTTTAATTAAGAACAGAACTAATTAAATGACCATGTATTTCATCTCAAAGCATTCTGATTTTTTCTCTGCAGCTGCTGGCTTTCATTAGAGAATGGAGCGATCTGGGCTTTTGTGGCACCGGCGCTGTTTGTCATTCTGGTAGGTAAAGCCAGGGCTGCTGCAGGTTTCCTGTTGCACGGCTGTGTCAGCCACACAGCAGGGCTAGCTGAAGGCCTGATGTCGGCACTTGAACCATGCCAGTGAAACAACAGAGCTGAATGGTCCAGAATTATTTTGTTCCTCCTCTGATTTTTGCGTCATACACGGCTGTGTATTAGTTTATGCATATTAATTCTCACACTATTCATTTCACCATCCCAAGACAAAAATGCAACCTAAAATACTGGGACAGCGCTCTTCTAAAACAGCCCTGTTAGGGCCATTATTTAACTGTATGAAACCAAGTAACCTTGGAAGTGATAATAATTCTCAGAAAGATCCCCAAACAGAACAAACTCAGTGGTTTGTGTTTGGTATACATCAGTAAGAGCTGAAAGGCTGGTTCCACCCCAAGAATCTTGGCAGCTCTCGCTTTGGCAAGTGCCCCCAGTGAAGGTGGACGTCAGCAGAGCCTGCAAGCAGTCAGCAGCTGGCAGGAATGGGTTAAAACAACCCTGAGCTGTCACCCTTTGGGTGAGCTCAGGGGAAGGTAACAAGCTGCCTCCAGATCGGCCTTCTTACAGTGACAAGGACTTTGGGCTCTTCCTCTGATTTGGATGTCGGTGTCAGGTACAACAGTTTGTCCGGCTGATCAAGGCAGGGCCGTGACAGCAAGCTTGCCGTGGGTCAGGTGGCTGCTGCAAACACCTCTGCCAGCTCTGATGGATATCATCTTTCCCGGGGAGGGTGCGGGTTCATGGCTCTGATGCTGATACATGAACACTCTACAGCGGTTTAATTATGCCCACACATTAAATTACAGTGAGTTGTAGCTTAATCACTGTGATTAAGGAGTCAGGGGTGTTCACAGGGATTAAGTGGGAGATTATTCCTCTTCAACACTGTTTCAATACTTTGATTGATCAGCTTATCTATGAATTTTGCTGCAGGTTATAATGTCAGAGTGACAGTATGAACATAGAATACATTCACTTATTAGTGAGATCAGGTTGCCTTTAAAGCTTTACTTAGATTGCAAAGACTTAACCCAAAGCTAGACCAGAATTTGCCTGCTGTAGTGTTTAAGGAGGGTCAGGTAAAAATAAGATCCTGACTGCTTGCGTAGGGGAGTATCAAAAGGAGCCACTGACTGTACCTTGTGCTTCCCTAGGAAAGCTAGGATTCCATGGGAAGCACACACAAACTTCCCTAAAGTTTATCACACAGAAAAACCCCACAAATCCTGATCACAAGCCAAAAGAAGGATGGAGAGCTATATATAAAACTCATGTTTACCATTGCATATCTCTGTAACTATTTGGCATACAGAAGGAGGCTCCTTGGCTGAACTTCTCCATCACAAGCAATTTTACACTGCAGCTGAGTGGCAATCCTAACATTTGCCTGGGAGACGGTGAAATCAGCACCTCTTACAGGCAGCCCAACCCAATCCAGCATCTTTCACCCAAGGTACAGGCTCTGAAAAACTAGGCTATATAAACATATATTTAAAAAAACAAAGAAAACAGTTGCTATATCGATGTGACAGAAATTGTCTCATGTTAGCATTTTAATCAAATTATTAATGGCAACACTGGAAAGTCCCTGTGCAGTAAGGGCAGAATTTCTTTTACATTAGTGAAAGCATGTACGTGGAAATAAGTAATGTTCTTCACTGGATTAGAGCTGGCTAAACAGCTCTGGACATTGTTCCAACAAACTTAACTCCTTGTTGGCCCGTGCTTTAGACCGTCTGCAGGCGAGTTTGAATTCAAAGATATGTAGGTATTGATGATTGGAGAGCAACTAAAATAATCTGGTATTCAAAGGTCTCCTTTTCACATTAGCACTTGCTTTCTGGCCATTGTTCAGCAGCATGGGAGGAAATGAGATGCAACCAGGAAAATCAAATCTTTCCCAGCTGCTGTCCAAAGATGGTATTAATCAAAGCATGCCAGATAGTGAAACGCTCGCTCACCTGAGCGAGCACAGCCTTCAACAATTTGCATGTGTAGCTGCTTGCCAGTGAAAGTAAGGTTTTAACTGTCTGGCTCTCACCTATGATACATCATATTTGTTCAGCTCGAATTATACACTTATAGGGATACAAATATTTTGAGAAAGAGTGAGCTCACAAGTTTGATCCACATAGAGCAATATGTTAAATAGTCTAAACCCAGCTCTGCCCAAAAGAGCAGCAAGCTAGCTGACAAATGATTCTCTCTAGGCATTGAATATGCTAGCTGAAAAATGTGTTAGTGCCTATAGGGAAATAACAAGACTAAACACTATTTTGTGTGTGCACGTGTTCCTGTGCTCTTTAAATAACAAATTTGCCACTAGTTGCATGAACTAGTCTTTATCTTTGAAAATACTTCTCAAAAGCAGTTTTTGACTACTTCCATCCATGGCTTCTCTCTGCCAAGAAAAATGATTATGCTGTGAAGAAAACTGGGGGACTGTTCTTTTCAACACCCACTCACTAGAGACCAGGCAGACACAGTCTCTTTTTGTCCTGCTGCAGCCTCACAGGCAATATAGACATCATGGAGCCTTATAACAGAATGATGTGGTGGGAGTGTGACTGGGAAAAAAATACTCACACATACTTTTCTAGGGAGTAATTCACAGAACCTCCCAACCCGATATGGATTCCCATACCCAAAGTGCTCTTTCCTTGGGGTTTGAGGTGAGAGATGTTATGAAGGAAATAGTTTCTTTTACATGTAGGTCTTTTGCCTTCTACCTGCATCTTAAGGTTTAAAAATCACTCTGCTCCCACCCCACAAACCACAACAGCCAAGCCTCTATAGTAGCCTCTTAAGGCAGCTTCACAAAAAACCCCATAAATGTTGCAATTAATTTGGAAACCAAACTAATCTCAGCCAAAGTTGGCCTGGGACATGTCTTCAACAGAAAAAAAAATCCTTAACAAAGCACCTGAGTGTTTGGAATAAGACATTAAAACTTCTGGCAGAAGGCTTTGTTTGTTATCAACCATCTGCTGCCTTGGTGTGTTTCCATAGATATGACAGAATTAAGGAAATTCTGCAGAGAACATCTGTGTGCACAGAGCAGTGGGTGTGCTGCAGAGTGAACAATCCATTGTGGGGGGGGGAGACACTGGGCTGTAGTGGCAAGTCCTTTCTATTGTTTTCCCTGTAAATAGTTATTTTCCTGCTGGTTTTTTGGGGTTTTTTTAGAAGTCTTTTGGATAAGCAGAATTTTTATGGAGCTAAATGATTTTCATTAGTGTATTGTTAGCAGTTCTATGCTGTGGGGACATCAGCTTTGTAACCAGTGTCTTCAGATGGGACTCCAAGGAACTTGGGTCCCAGGCTGAGATTGCCATCACTGTCTTCAGCTGGTACTTGCTTACGAATATCCAATATGTAAGAAAATAGTCTCTCGCTTATACCTGCTGATCCTATATGCTGCAGTAAGTTCTGTTGCCCAGTGATATTTATTCATGCTTTTATGTACCAGTGCAGAATTAGGACAATTCCCGTATGTTGAACAGTTTCTCACTCTGCAGATAGGACCACTGATTGAAAAGGGTTGGATTGTGTCCCTTGTTAGACATCATTCATCATGGGAAAAGGTGACAGAGTTGGACCCATAGTGTTTAAAGGCCCTGAGACAGCAGGATTCCTCAGAGTCATTGACTTAAGCACTGTGCTGGATCAGAGCATAAATAACAGTCCACAGCTGTTAAGCTTCTCATTTTTTCTTAATAGCACCCAGTTATGAGGACTTTTGCTATTTTAAAATTAAACTCTTTCATTATTTTGATATTAAATTCTTTCATTATTTTAAAATTAAATTTCTTCATACTTAACCAACAGGAAAGCATGTAACATTTTTTCAAACAAGGTTACAGATGATAAGGATTAATGTTAGGAAAGAGTAGAAGCCAGGGATCTGTTACACTTCATATTTATTATTTATTTTCTTCTATACTTCCTTTCCAACTGCAAAGTTTTGCTCTGATATTCAGCTCTGACTGCATCGATATGAAGTCGTGTATACAGAAGTGTTAAAGTTGCTCAGTTTAGTGTATTCCATCTGTAGTTGCTTTGGAGTAGCTAAAAGTGGAATCAGACTTTCCAAAATCATTCTCCCAAATTTTAACACTGATCGAATTTAATTGAGGGGCTGTATTTGAAGGTGCATGATTTCTGATGTGCCCTAGCAATGGGCTACAACTGCAACAACTTGCAGTGTCGGTGTGCTGCCAGTCATGTCGCGATAAGGACCGAATTAACTCGCACCAGGAAAGACTATGTTAAACCTCACTGGACGTTTAGACTGAAAGAGTCAGTTATAACTCCCTGTACCATTGCCTGAAACTGAAGAGGAGCCTAAAATAGTTTGTGGTTTTAGAGGAAAGCTGGTCAATGGATTTAATTAAGGCAATATGTTTTATCCTTTTTTTTTTTCTTTTATTTTTTTTTTTTTTCCTTTCCCCTTTCTTTCTTTTGTAGTTCCTCTGTGCTGCCAAGGCTTTTCTTGGCTAGGATGCAACACACCACATCAGAGCATTTTACACATGGGATTTCTGCACGGTACTAAAGAAGAAACAAAAAATCCCATGAGACTTGGAGGAAATCTAGGTGAAACCCGTGCAAAAAACTGACCAAAAACTGAGGAAAAGAATTTCTCTCACTGTATCTGGTCTGACAAAATTTTGATGAGCAGATTTTGAAAGAGATCCTATTTACTCATTTAAGACTCTTCCTGATCTGACAATTTTTAGTCAGATGAAGTTGTCACTAGAGTGAGCCAGAGCTCCCTGATGTGATCGGGATCTTTCCACGGGCTCTGGTGGGCTTTGGATCAAGCCTACAATAATGGAAACTGGCAGCTCCTGCTGATTTCTCAGAGACTTGTGAGCACCTGCAGTTGGACAAGCTACCTTGAAAAGAGGAGTCCTGTGAGTTAGGAAACAAGCACTAATGTTATCAGCTATATATTTTTTTTAAAGTAGAGTGTGGCCAGTACCTGCAAGCAAAAATACTCTAAGTTCCTTTGTAATTTTAAGGCAAAATAACTTAAACTGTCAGGTAATCTGGCTTTTCAGAAAAGTAAGAAATAGGAACTACATGCAGTTCCCTTATCTAAATGGTTATGCTTGTAGTTTGAACATTCTGATACAGGTTAAATCATAGTGAGTGTTTCATCAACTAAGCATTCTCCAATTCAAATTATTGGCAAAGTATTTACACCAGCTGCCAAAAAAATCACTGGAGGCACAATTCAGTGGCTGTATTTTGGTTTCCCATTAGAAGGGCAGTGGAAATACCTCCATGTTTTAATTACTGTAACATTAACAAAGGAAGGCATTTGTAGCTAATCTGTTTATTTAGTCTGGAGGAGATTACACTAATTTCTCAAAATACCTAATCAAAAAGTTTCAAGCACTTCAGGAAATTTAAATATAGAACTTCAGGACTTGAGTGTAATGGTTTGTTTACAAGTACCTTGGTTTTTATCAGCAGTGAGATCACAAAGTTTCCTTCTCATGTTTTAAACATATTACTAATGCACCCTGGAAAGGGTATAGTGAGACTGACTGCAGAACAGGAGAAGCTCAAGGCCTTTTTAAATTTCCATGTTAGACCATCCAAAATACCTAGAAAATGAATTTCCAATTTAATTTCTCTTATATAAATAAATTAAAATTCAGCTAGAAATGCTGAACAGTTCGTGCCTTAGAAAACAGCCTAATTGTCTCTCTTAAGACTGTCTTGCTTATGCTGTTTTCATGACCAGATCTTAGTGCTCATCTCCAGTTTTAGTGACAGTTTGCAAGATTCTGATTATTCATTTGTTGGTGCTTATTGTTCATAACTTTCATTGGCTTTTGTAAGATGTAGGAAATTCAGAATTTGAAAATGAGATTTCATCTTTTCTGTTTTGACTTCATTGGATTTTTGGGGGGAGTATTTTAATATACATTATTCAGGCATAATCTGCATATTTTAAAAGATGCTCTGCAGAAAGAAAAATCTAGGAGTGCCTAAAAAGGATTAGGAATGGAAGAAAGCATTAGGGTTAAGGGCTTTTGAGGCTGGCAGGGGTGTCTGCAGTCATCAGAAGAAGGGATCATAGAGCAACTGTGCCTGAAGTGTCAAAAGGGGAGACTGATATTTTGGCTGAAAGACTAAAAAAGACTGTAAAAACCTAATGTGTCAGGAAAGAAGTTAAGGGTACGGAGAGGCATTTTCTATGTAATACCCATGAAAAGCTGGAATAATGATAATCATCATTTGATGGACACGCAGGAGAAAATTGAAGAGTTTCGTGAAGAAGAAAGAAAGAAAGAAAAGAGAAAGTGTCATGTTCCACAGGGATGGCTAAAAAGCTGTGGCAGAAATGAACTATCACAGCTATGCTTCTACTTTAAACTGGGTGATCGTCTGCTCTTAGAAATCTCAGCTTAAAAGAGTGGTCAGAAGATTTGAAAAATGCCAAGAAAATCATTATCATCAAAATACATTAGCATTTTTTAATTCACGCCCCCATCCTCAGAATATTTATGTAAAAATAGAGTATGATTTTTGAGTTTCAACTGAGAAACAGCACTGTTTTGATGTCTTCTCTTTCTTTTTGTTCTGTAGTTCAGGATAGTTTTGTTCTACCCTTGTTTTTAACTTGGTGCTAAATATCAGCTTAGTAGCTGGTGTGTGACTTAGGACAGGAAGGGGGAAATGTGTCTTTCACCTTCACATTCTCTCATTTCTTTCTTTTCTTTTTTTTGTTCTTTAAATTCAAGGTGTTTGCACAGCAGGATAGTCTTTGCCACATTTCCTTTAAGTGATAAAGATTTCCTTCTTTTTTCACCTGTGACTCCAGAGCAAACTCTCTTTTGTTAGACATTTTCAGTGTTAGTCTTTTCAAGATTTCCTACTTTTCTAGTTGGCATTCTTTTCATTTTATTGATGTTTCTGCTGGGCCTGACATAAAAAAGAGCAGGGTTTTAGAAGAGCAGAGTTCCTCATTGCTATTTTAAAATAATCTTGTGCTTAAATTGCAAGCTGACTTTGGTAAAAAACAGGAATTGTGTACTGAAGTCTAGTGGGAAAGGTGCTTTCTGAAGTTTGTGCACATGCAAACACAAAAACAAAGAGCAGGCAGAGACATGCCCCTGTTCACTATGGTTTTTGGCTAGTTTGTCAGATGGTAGTAGATTATTAGTGTGTTTATTTGTACAGTAGGCATCCTGAGCACTTTAGCTGGGAAGCAATGTATCAATCCAGCCTTATCCTAAACAGACAAGGACTGTTCCTGAGGGAAAGGAAGTAAAAGCAAGGACTACTAACTATGGGGAGAGGGAAATCCAGTGACAAGTGTCAAACTGTACAAGTCCCAAATTGGAAAGTTGTTTAGCCAAATAAATACAACATGCGTAGTTCCAAAGTTGTGTTTGTATAATGCACTTCTAGGGCAGTTTTGATTTCTGACACAGTCAGTATTTGCTTGCTTACTTCTTGTTCCTCTTTCTTCTTCAGGTCAATATTGGTATTCTCATTGCTGTCACAAGAGTTATCTCAAGAATCAGTGCAGACAACTATAAGGTGCATGGAGATGCCAATGCCTTCAAGTAAGTTTTTATCATTCGAGTTATAATAAGTTAATAATCTCACACTAGCAATGTTATACCGTAGAGACATGTATCATGGACTTTTCCCAGTTGACTGGTGGTATTCCTCTTTATTAAAAAGCAAATAATACTTAAGGTAGCATACCATTTTCCTGAATGCAGCCAGTTAACCTATAGTTCATGAAAGCTGAACGCGGCATAGGATGAAACCTGTAGTTCAGCATGAACTAAAGTGTTTCTCTGCAGATTACAGTTTTGGCTGATCATGATTTTCCTTTTATTAATGGAGACTTTCCTCTTCCTGCTGTAAGCAACAATAATTCTTGCAGAGCATCATTAATCTCTACTGGAGTATCGTAACTATTCTGCTCCTTCAAAGGATAAACCTTGATTCTAGCCCCAGTTCATGATATATAGCCATATGCTTATCTTTAAGACTTTCTTGATACTGCAAAGCACATAGATTTACACTGGATTTAAATGTGTGCTTAAATTCAAGCGGGTCTTTTTATCAAGGTGCCTTGAACCTCTTGGGATGGTGGCCTCCATGAGAGTGTCTCATCTTTAAAATATTGCACTAGCAAGGTTAGAGGAAATGTAAGGTAGACACATTACTACGTCTGAACACACAAGGACAAATTCTGATTTCTGAAATCTATAGGATTATATATGGGTAGCTAAGAAGATAATTTAATATACCGAGTTTAAAGTAAGATGTTGAATATTCCATTTAGTATTTTCTATCTCCTAAAGATGCTTTAGTCCAAATATAAAAAAACCCACTATATATAACTCAAGGAATATGTAACTCAGGTAGAAGGAAAATGTGATGATAGTTTGTGTTTAATGTTTCTGAGTTACAGGCTATTGTATGATAAGGATTTGGTGCCATTCCTCTGAAATGGTATCATAAAGAATAATTTTTATGCTTGGATTACTTATGTAATTTTTAAAATGCCATTAAGTTTTAAATATTGGTGAGAGTTACCTAATTTAAGTTAGTTTCATCATTGTATACTTATCCAACAGGAAAAGAAAAACAGTAAATAATTTTACATAAAAATCTATAAGATAATTACATTGTAGTGAAATGAAAAGACTTGGAATTAAAGTGACTGTTTCAGGTTTGGCTGAGTCCCTGTGACCTTCAGAAATACAAAGGAAATACAGAACCTTAGGAAGCAAATAACTGTATATTGTCAATGCCAATTTGTATACACTATTGAAATTATGAAGACAAAGGAACAATCTCCATAAGTAGGAGAGGAGCTACACAGATTGCTCTATGTACTTAGTTCCTTACTTGTATTACAAAGAATTGATTCGACACACACTGTACCCTGCACAATAATATATATTAATTTTTAAAAAGCAAACTATGTGTGTGTATGTAAGTCAAACAATTTATGAATGGTTGGTCTATGAATGAGGTGAAATACATTTAATCAAGGGTATATGTTAGCAGTTCAGATATTATCAGCTGTAGATTTGGAATGGTGGAGCTCTGTACTGAAAATGTGAATTCCTCAGACACCCAGGCTAAGAGATGCTGCTTGTGCCAAGCAGCTTTTAAAATACAGTTTTAGGATTTAACCTAGCAAAAGTGATGGTGGTGGAGGAAAATGATAATCAATGGGAAGATTTATCTGCAAGCATTCAATCGTTAAATTGTTGGTTAAGGAGAAATATGCTCTGATAAAACAGCTTTCCTCATAGAACTAGATTAATTAAATGAAATATAGTTGAAGGAATATATAATATATAAAATATAATGGAACATATAAGAACAGCTTTTTTTTTTTCTGTAGATATCATTACAGAAATGCTCCTCAAAAGAATTTAAAATGAAAAGGGCATAAATAGATGCCCAAATCAGATCTTAGAGTATTTATACCCTGATTCAACATAGCTATGAGGCATGATGAATTCAAGTTTCATGTGCAGAGGATGTTGTGGAAAAAGTAACTGGTGTGTTGGAAAAAAAGGGAAATATAAAGCCTTTGTAACACTGGGTTTCATATTCTTGTCATCAGTATTCCTTATACAGGTGAGATACTTTTATGTCCAATGTGAAATCATTCTGCCCATGGTATCATCTGCGAAAAAAAGAAGAGAACAAAACAAAAGAGGGTTCTGTTCTGACAGCTGTGTGGGAAATGTTTTTCATAGTGAAAAAACACATGCCTCCAACCACTGAAGGATCCTAGATGTTGGTTAGAGGTTGTTAACATGTGTGAGTGGATAAGCACAGCAAAACAAATTGGTGACAGAGCACAGAGAAATCAGAAAACTGCAATAAGCTCTGTAGTTTCTGTCAAGTTGCTGTCAGCAAGGACCACAAGGTAGTTTTTGAATCAACAAGTTCAATTGGCTTAGGGAGGAATCACTGAAGACTTCAGAATGCTTTGTGTAATATGAGCTGTAAATAAAGGGCCTGTTAGACATCCATCTGAATAGTGCAGTTGATTTGATACTAGCTGTGAGGGAAACTGCAATATGTTAAAGAGAATTTATCAAGCACTGCTTAGAAACACAGCTGAATTAAAGTGGCACGGCATGATTTTGGTGAGACAAGAAAGCACTTTGTCACTGTGTTGCAGTTGTTCGCTGCAGTGAAGTGGTACATAAGGCAGAAGTGAGTTTTTTAGGGCTGTTTTCATGGCTTCAGAAGGCCAAAGATAGAAAATGAGAAGTGCAGTGCAAGAAGCTGTGGAGAGGAAGCCTGCTCAGTCCAATAAACTTGAGAGGCAAAAAAAGAGCAGAATTTCAGAGCTGTCTTTTCAAGCTGGAATGAAATTTAAGTGGAAAGCACAATAAGAAACACTAAGTTGCTGTCTGCAACAATTTGGATGATAACACTTAAGCAGCAGGGTTTCAAAGTTTACAAGCCATAATGAACTGAAAGGCACTGCAAAACTGGCTGGAGAACAAGGGAAGAGCCTGCAGCAGAAGTGTGAGAGAAGTGCCAACACTAGCTTGCCTTTCCTTGGTCACTCAGGCCAATATTTATATCTGCCTTTAAGCACCTAAGAGACCTCATGCTTGCAGCTGTTATAGTCTGAAAATCCCAGCCTACAGGTTTTACAGAACAGGCTCTTCATCAGGCTTGCCTCTTGCCAGGCTTTGCTGCCAAAGGAAAAGTTTAATCAGTCTGACAAGGACAGGCTTCCATTTCTGCTGGCAGCCTGGATGGGAGAGCGCTGGACTTGGATTCATCTCCCCTAACTTTAGAGCTCAGTAAAGCTGACACCAGCTCCACCTGGACTCCTGATCAGTGGGGAAATGGGTGCTTCTACCAGGCAGTTGACCTTGTCTGTTAAGTGTTCATCTCACTTGCCTTAAAAGTTCTGCTTTCTCCCCAGTGACTGTGAGGGCAGCCCAGACTGCCCAGCTTGTCTCAGATGCCACCTCTGTGCATATCTCAAGCCAGGTGTGACAACTCACATTTCCTGGGCCATCAACCCAGAACTGAGCAGAGATTACCTTAGGAAACTGTCAGAACAAAGATCCAGTTATGAGCCATGATGATATCGGTTAGAAAGGATATTTATTGCTGGAGAAGTGCTAGTACTGGAGTGTATTTAGTTTCCCTAAAGATTGAGTTACTTGGCAACGCAAGTGGATATTACCAACAGGGCTTGTTTCTCTTGGCAACAGAGAGCAATGAACTGATGTAATTATTTAGAGAAATTGTTCCTCATTTTCTGTATGGCAACAGGTCCTCTTGCATGCTGACTCAAATGCAAGTATCGAATATGCATCAGGGTGAGCCAGTGCTCCACTCTGAAGGCAGTGTCTGTCAAACTTCACCTGTAAAGGCCGAAAACAGAATAGGAAGTTGTGAAGAAAATTCCTTTTCTATCATCAAAGTAACTAATTATTCATCTCCCCCATTCACATTTTGCCCACAATAAAGCACAGTACATTATGGGCTGACTGACCTCTTCAGGTTCAGGTGTTGCTGGTCACAATAGAGAGGCAAATATATATGATGCATAAACTGCCAAATACCCAATATTTTAAGGCAAAATGAATATAATCAATTAATCAGCATATGATAAGAGATGCTAATTAATACAAAATAGGCTCCTGTGACTCTCAGCAAAATAATTTTGTGTAGTAACTCAGATACTGCTTTCTGAAAAGGTTTTTGCCTCCAGGAAACAGACTTGCCCCCCCAAAGCTAATTTGAATGTTTTAGTTTATAGAATGCTGAATCAAATACCTTGAAACATTTAAATGCCTACATACTACATTTGTTTGTGTGATCCATTCTTGTCTGGGCCCTCTTTTAGGAAAATAATTAATCATATGTTTGAATTTAAGCAAATCAGCAGTCTCTCTAAGGTTAATGCAATTAAAGCAGATGAGTTTAGTGGGATTGCTCACGTGCTTGAAAAGGCACATGATTACATTTCTGAGTTATGGACCATTTGAACTCTTTCTTACTTATTTCTGCTGCATGTAAAGTCTTAATTCTACTCAGGACATTCATTAACTGTTATTAGGACATAAACATCTTTTTTCTGGCTGCTCTATCTCTTCAAAGTCTCATTCCTGTGTTTACTTGGGAAGTTACTTCTCTGTTACAGTGAGAAAAAGATATCTGACAGTGTTTTAGAAACGTGCACATTTCATTACCCATGAGAACTCTTCCCTGATTAAGGCTCTCACAGATAGTCATTTGATTACATGAATTAAAGTATGACTTCAAAGATTTTTTGAAATCAAAAAAAGATTTTTCAAAGTATTTTTCAAAGATCTTTGTTTTGCACTAAGACTAATATTGATCATCATAGAAGAAGAAATTCAAAGGACGTCTCTTGCAGGAATAGTAGTTTCAGTCTAGAACCAAAGACACCACGCTTAGCCCTACCACAGCTAGTTCACTTTTGCATTGTGTTGTCCAGAAGAGACAGTTTCATTAATGTTTCTTGACTAAATTGCCAAGTCCAGCTATTAGTGAATACTTTCTCACTGCTTGCTCCAAAATGGTCCGATGAGTTGGAAAAATCTTGATTATTTTATAAAGCATACACTTCAGAAACAGGTGAACCAGAAGTGACAGCTATCATAATCATCCATGGAGAAAGCAATTGCCACAAAATTAGAAATATTTCTTAAATTTTTACCCCATTCTTTCTTTCATTTTACTCATTTCCTTCATCCCTTAAAGCTCAATCTTCACTCAGTAAAATAGAACAGCCTCTTAGTTCCCTGTTGAGTGAAGGAAAAACATTTTTTCTGTTTAGTTAAATGAATGACTGAAAATTGGAACACAAGGCATTAACTGGAGTGCATGGGAGCAAAAGGCTTCAAGGGAAGCTCAGCAGGGCAAGCAAGTCACGTAAGCTGCTGTGTTAGTTCGTTCTGCATTTTTAATATAGCATAAACCACTTTGTGTGAAACTGAAAACGCAGTATGTAGGTTTAATGCAGATCCATTCCTTACTTCTTTGAAAAAAACCAGAGCTGTACAGAAGGATTTTCCCTTTGACAGATACAAATACAAGAGGGTTGTCCTGCAATAGCTCATGATGCTGCAGACATCTGTATGGTTTAACCGAGTAATTGACCATTCCTAAGCACTTTGCAAACCCATCTATTATACCCCTGCCACACAGCGAATGCGCTGTGGCAAATTGCTCATCCGTTTAATCAACGCTGTGTTCCGTGCCATGCCTCTGCAGCGGTATTTTACTTTGTTTATAAACATACAGCCTGTCTTTTAGCCCCGTCATCTTTCGTCTTGGATAGCAGCCTTAGGAGTTAGTGCTGATAGCTTCGGTGCTTCTCTCGTCAGGCGTTGTTCTGCGAGATACCGTGTATCGGGTGCAATTTGTTCTTGTGACTCCGCTCCTGTTTCATGTCATTTGGTGTCCAAAGATTTCTCTTTCTAAGGATTATTTGCAGCTGTTCGTTTTCACAGAATGTACTTGTCAATCACAGCACTTGCTTGAAGCTCTCGTGAGAGCTTTCATGCCAAAGGAGATACCATAATCTCCCTCCATAACTAAATCCACCCCTTTGTGATACCATTAGAGAATTTCTTTTTTTCTT
>WTSP01003688.1:268879-289939 GCA_025331215.1 Actenoides lindsayi | reverse complement strand
GTTTGGGCAAATGGGTTTTCTTTTACGGGTTTTGGTTTTGGGAAGACGGGACTGTGCTGGTGTGTTTGTTTTTTTTTTTTTTTCCCTTTCGCCCCTGTCCGTCCTGTTTTTGCGGTCCCCCCCCCCCCCCCCCCCCCCAATTTATTATACTTGTACCTAGAAATCACCCAAGATTAGGCTAGGAGTTGCATATGTGCTAATTAAAAGACACTTCTTGTGCCATCCGCCTTATTGTCTGCATAGTCAGACAAATGTGTATGATGTGAAAAAATTCCTGTGTGTTTGCAGGAGTGCACGACCAGTGCATGTTCAGTGGCAGGAGCAGAATTAAAATCCATGTCTATTCTTTCTGAGAGCTCTACTCATTAGATCAAGATAGCTAGCAGAGTTCAGAGACAGATTTCATTTTGAAAAAAACCAACCCAAACACCTACTCTCAATGTCACTTGCATGCAATGCACAGAGTAAATTGGTTACTAAATTAGAAGGGTATCCTGAGGGATTTGACTCTCAAGCCTGTGCTCTGGCTACTCTGCTGAGCTGCTTATACCACCCACAGTGCATTACTCCAGTGAGACTTGTTTTTTTTTTATTGAGGAGTGAAAAGGAGCTTGCTCCTGTAGACTCCAAATTACATCAGTGGCCTTGGTTCACCCCCCGAGACTCGTCTGTGTTTTCATAGCTGTTCACTGCCTATTTCGCTAAAAAAGCAGGGTTGTTATCAGGAGTCTTCCAGTTGTCTGTTTGATGTTGGTGGCAACTCACGACCTAAATCCCTTCGTATTAGTTTTGCTCCTTGGAGAATCGGGTACCGGTGTGAGCAGGGGCAGCTGCACACAGCGCTTCTGAATGCCGCGGGCAGAGCAGCCGCTCCGCGGACACCGGTGGGAAGGGAAGCCTGGGTGCTGGTCACAAGGATACGGTGTCTGTTGGAAGCACTGCTGAACTTCCATTAAAAAACATTTTCATTCATAGTCAGAACTGTTGCCTGTGGTTTCCCAGCAGCTTTCCAGCTTAGGGGTTAGTAAACACTACTTGTAACAAGCAGGAGTTAGTCTGAAGTGCTAGTTACAGGTTTTTGTATGTGTTTATTTTTCTATGAAGTACAAAGGATATTGCTGACAGTGGCTAGTGAAGAGTTTAAGAAACTAGAGAAATTTCAGTTAAAAGGCCTGTTTGTCAGGGTAACAATTTCGGTGAATTGTTGTGAAAGTTTTTTGTTGTTTTTTAGACAGAGTTTCCTCCTATTATTATGTAATATTGGCTCGTGGGTCTGAATTTAGTTATTACTTCAGCAGGAATCATGACTGAATAGTGGATGTCAGAAGTCTTAAAAGGATTAGTGCTTCATATATAACCAGTAAAATCGATTTGTGAATTAAGGGTCCCCTTCACAGAAGTAATAAAGTTTTCTTTCTGCAAGCAGTGAAATTTCGTTCTTGTAGCTGTCAGTGTAGTCGTTCTGCATCGGTGTAAGATATTGACAGTGTGCTCAGGGCAATAGCAGAAAAGGGCAGAGATTAAATAAGGGAAAGGAAGCAATCTCAATTGAGTAGAGCTGTTCCAAACCAATTGTAAATACAATAAAACTATAAGGCCCAACCCTGCTCTTGGAAAAACTCACCTAGTAACTTCAGACACAGTGCAATGATTTTGTATGATGTGGGTAATGAAAATATGTCTCAGAGGTGCTGAAACCTGTACTTCTTGCACACTGGGACTTCAATACAGCTATGATAATGATCCAACCCAGAAAACTTCCCTCCCTCTCTTGATTGATTAGTGCACAGTTCAGGGTCTCGGCCGGTGTCAAGCACTGGCTAACAGGCTGGCTGAGCAAGATACACAGAAAATATGAAAAGCCTGCACTGAAGTGAATGCTAAAACAAAAGAAACCAAACAAAGCCAACTGAAGAAATTTGGAGTGGAAGATCTCTGGTGAGCGAGGTTTACTTCTCAGGAATTACACTTAAACTGTAAGAACAGGAAAAGGGAAGAAAAGTACTTTTTTCAACAGGGTGTTTAAAGAGGGAGCGCGTGTTAAACGGACAGCTTGATTAACAATTAATGAATAGAGTTAACGCTGTTCTTGAAGAAGTGTATCAGAAAAATTTTCTAAGGATTTTCAAAGGACTCCACCCTCCCCCCCAACAACAGGAATCACGAGTGCTCAGGTGAGTGGACGGTGTATGAACTCGTAAGGACATTGCTCAGCCCTCTCTGCAGAGCAGCCACTGCAGATCTGCTGGCAGCGGATGTGGCACGCTGCAGGAGTAACTCCTCGCTGCTCACTCTTTGCAATAACCAGCCACACAAATCTGAGCGAAATCAAGCCATACCAAAGTGGTTCAGAAGTCTCTGCAGCTCAGCTGAAGCGATTGGTACTGTTGGGATAGAGTGAGCAACAGCCCTAACTGCAGACTCAACGGAGAGATGTGTGCAGCCAGTAAGATCCCAAAGGCTTTGCCATACACACTGGATATAAAAATTTAATCAGACTCAAGATATTTTTGTATTTTCAGAAGTTTTCAATATTACAAAGTAATAACAGGTACATTCTTTTAAAAAAATATATATTTTCCAAAAGGAAACAATAGAAAGGAGAAAATAAATCTTTCGTTTTGGTCTTGCTTTGTTCCTAAATAACTCCAGGATGAACATTCAGTGTATATAGACACAGAGAGACAAAAAGATCACCAAAGTTAATGCTGTTAGACTGCAGAAGAGTAGCAACATCTGAGCTTTTAAAAGTGTATGTGAGAAACAGGCTGTTAGGGTGCCTCTAATTTCAAAGGTCAGAGCATGAGAAGGGGCACACAGGAGAAACTTAGAGAGTCCTTTACAAGGCAATGGCCATTCTGTTGTCTGATAGATTAGGGCACAAGGACAAAGATTTTAGCAAGGTTTATGAAGTCCTGGTGGGGCAGGATGTCAGTATCTGCAAAGTGAGACCTGCCCCAAAGTATTGATTCTTCATGTCACCAATTTCATAGACAATACAAAGCTCAGGAGATGGTAGTGACTTTTTTTTTTAAGGTTGCACAGTTTAAGTCATGAAGTATTCCTTCTCCAAAAGCAACATGTATTTGATTTCACTCTGTATCTTAGTGTACTAGAACTAATCTACTAAAATATTCATGTAGCAGAGAAAAATGGGAATAAAAAAAAAGTACGTGCAGTGTGTAAGAATTAATGCACCTAGTGGAACATTAACTTTTGTATTTCTAAGACTTTTTAACCTTGCCACCTTTACAGTGTTCTGATGCAGCATTTTACATTTAGTATTTTTCTTTTTTAAAGTTCAAAGACAAAATGAAATAAGGATGGGAAGGGGAGGGGGTAAGTGGAAGAAAATAAAAGAGGATCAGGAGCAATAGAGTTGAGTCCTTTGTTTGATGAGTAAAACTCATAAACACCTTAAACTGATAATTTTATACATAGGATGAAATTCAGGGCACGTAAGCATAGAAAGCTATGCAATAATTATATAATAATAAAAAAAAGACAATGAGATTTAAGTGATACATATGCAGAGCTGACCCTTAGATAGGCTTAAACGAATTTCACCCTCACGTGCCTGCTTTTCTAAATTTATGGGCATGAAACATTAATACATTTGCATGAAAAATCCCACATCTGTATTTTGTTTTAATTTTTAGCTATATATTTCTGCTGCACACGTGCTGAACCCTGTGCTCAATAGTGAGACTTTATTAATACATTGTTTTAAAAAATACATAAGACATTTCTGATATTAAAGGCTCCTGGAAATCCAGACTGTAAGAATGACTTTGAAAACACTGAAATAGAGTAACTAACTCTATTCTGCCCCAACAGCAAAGTACAGATGAAGCTTTTATGCTCTGACTCAGAAATAATGAAAACTTATTTTTGGCAACAAACCATCTGGGGAAAGTTATATTCCAAACTGCAAATTCTATAAAAATTGAGAGTCTGAGAACAAAAGAGAAAAATTAAAAAAAAGGGTGGTTTGCATTGAAGACAGTTCTACAAGTGTAGCTGTGCTGGGCATGCGAATCATCTGCTGTGTTAAGGTTAGAGAGACATGTCAACCATCATGGAATCTGGATGTACCTCACCCATCTTCCAGGTGTTTGCCTATCCTCCTGCCTAGCCTGCCCCGAGCCCTGCACAGATGCATTTTCCTGCAGGCACAAGGGCTCTCTAGGATTATACAGATCCTTCTGCACAAAGCTATTGCAAGAGGTGGTCTGCTGGCAGCTCCCCAGTAGAGCACATCTTATGTTAGTGTTGAGGCGAGGAATTTTAATCTTAACAGAGAAAAAAATCCCCAACTTCCTTGATTTATGAAATAAATTTGTACCAGTTTCTTTAAAGTTGTATCTTTTAAAATATGTTTTAAAAATTAAATAGGAGATCTCAAGCTTTAAGGTATTCCTTCATTTTCCGGCTGAACAAACTCTTTGCAGAATGAAATTGAATTGCGCAGAAATATTCATGGCCAAGGATATAAAGATATGAATCAATACAGGAAAAAAAAATAAAAAATAATCCATATTCTTCCCCATCTTAGATTTTCCAGTAAACCTGAAGCGTATTTGGTCCTTCAACATACACTTTTAATCAAGGATATAATGAAGTGTATGCTCAGGTCACTGAAATGAACAAGATGTCTTGTCTCTAACTTTAATTAAAAGATTCCTTCATTGAATTGTGTTGTACAAAATTCTGGTTTATGTTTGTTGTAATTACAAGTAGTGTCTTGTCATGCAGCTCTAGGTGCTTCTCTCCTGAACCTGTACTTTATCCTGTATGAGGGGTTAAAAGGCACAAGTAGGACATTAATCTCCCTAAAACAAGCTTCTCTCTCGCATAGGTTTCCAGCTAAGTAGAAATATGCTAGTTTCTGAAAAAAGGTGGCTTTAGCAAGCGTTCTTTTAGTTTTTTACCACCCCTGGTACCATTACTGCCCTTTTATCTGCTTTAGCTATAAATGTACCATAGTGTAAACTCACTGAAATATTTTAAACATTTAATTGTAAGCATGTGCTTAAATCCCATGGGCTACAACAGGAGTTCAACGTTTATAAGTGCTGTGGTAAGTAGGGCTTAGATCTATCTGCCTTGTTGGTTCAGGGTGTTTCAAATGGAGACAGGTCCTTTTGTGCTTTCTGTCTCATATCACCAAAATTGTACTCGGCTGCCTAGGAGGAAGAGTTTGTCCTTTGATGGCTGTCACTAAAAATGTGGTGCCTGGGTGTGCAAAGGTTCGATGTCTATTCATCCTTGACAGGCAAAATTGTACTGGGCTGTCTAGTTAGTAGTGTCTTGACAGCAAGAATATTTTGCCCTGTGGGAGTCATGGGGGTTTTTGAGTGATTACAGAGTGGACAGACATCACAAATGCTTTTGCGTTGCCCACTGCTGTGAACTACATGCATAGCACTTACTGGGAAAAGCTGAGTGATGACTTATTAACATGGTCATTGGTCACCCGGCCCTGCTCTGTTTTACATCTGCCTTTACCAGGTCAGATTGATGAGAAGATGAGCCATGGAGGAGTTTCTTGTTTTAATGAAATTAAAAGATAGATTAGGCTAAGAACAGAAGGACTGTCATCCCCACTATAGCAGTCAAGCAGAGCGATACTTCTCTGAACACACACTCCCACCTTTCAGCAAACAAAATATTGGGAACTTCCCACACAGGCAGTTGCATCTGAACTGTCACATTTAGCAATCCCCAAGAGAACTGGCCTCTGTGAATTTATAGGGTCCTTTTTAGATGTCTGTAGCATCCTGTGGCAAGGATTTCCATACAGTAAGCCAGTTGTCCTATTTTTTTTTCTGTGATTACACTAGAAACACTCTGTAGGGCTATTACTACGATACTCTTTAAGTCACTATTGCAGGGTATACACAGACACGAAAGTAAAATTCTTTAGAGCAATTCATTAGCATGAATCAGAGATGATGCTCTGAGGGCTTCCTGAGGAGAAGAAAATTGCGTGGGATAAGCAATCACCTTTGAGAGTTAAATTTCATCAGCTGCGTCTGTCTTTCCTGGAAGTGACTGAGTGGTGTTCAGTTGCAAAGAAAGATATTAGCAATGTTTATGTCAAAGCAGAAAAGGGAGGCAAGTGTTGCCCATACCTTTTCTACGGGGTCCTGAGTGCTTGGTGAGGTTTGGCTGCCCTTGATTCCTGTCACAGATGAAGGAAAGGAGCTCCTTGTGGAAAGTGCATCGTTCTGTGGAGTTTAATATAGAAGGCTGTGAATACACAGAAGGGAACTGACTGTGATCTTACGATTATAAACACAATGCCTTTGCATTCTCTGGGGTTCCCTCTGTTTACTCTTTATATAAAATTTGGTCCATAGAATTCAGCTGCTGCAGAAACTTTCTGTGATTGTTTAATTCTCTGGTATACTACAACTTCTTTTCTTCTTCCACTATAACAAACATTCTGTACATAACTCACTAAAGCAAACCCAAAAATCCTTCTTATTTTCTCAGTGTTACTAGCTTTTTCACCTTGTATTGAAATTCTGCCAAGTCCTCCAAACTAAGCAGAGTGAACATATATCAGTAAAGACCTCCATGAAACACAAGCTGTTTCAATATTTGACATGTATTTCTCCGAACAAAGATGAGTGGGAGCTGAATAATAGTGGGGTGTTAGAGGCTTTGCATTTGGCAGAGGTACATCAGGTCTCTTTCCATTTGTGGTAGTTAAAAATCCCAAGTCACTTTCCAGAAGAGAAATACCATGTTGTCTTGTCTCAACTGTGTTGCTGAACAAATGCATTTTGAAGGTACTATATAGTGAGTTTAGCTTTTCCAACTGAGCCTTTATTCTCAGTTTCTACCCTCTGCTTTTATACTTGACTCCTCACTGATAAAATGATACTTCACTGTAAACTGCAGATAAGACTGCAGTAGTTATAAGACCATCCCTTCCTCTGCACCCTCACTTAGTGACTCTTGATCTGTATTTATCCCACGTGATATCAAAATCGTCATTTTCATAGATGAGAAATGAGAACTTAAGAAACTTGCTCATTAAAAGAATTTTGTGGTGAAGAGAGTCACATGCAGACTCTGCCTTGTTGCCAGCACGTAACTGATAAACTCCCTGGTATGGGGGCTGAATTTTGTTCTACTGTCTCATCACATTTCCTGATTTTGTTTCTCTTTCAGACTGACAGCTAAAGCTGTTGCTGTTCTCTTACCCATCTTGGGAAGCTCGTGGATCTTTGGGATTTTGGCTGTCAATGCCCATGCATTAGTATTTCAGTATATATTTGCTGTTTTCAATTCACTACAGGTAAGTACCTGGTGGAAAAGTTTATGGCTACTGAACTGCTGCTGAGATCGAATAAATGGATCATTATAATGTTTCCACTTGCTTGTCCTTATTGTTTCTTTTTCTATGTTCCTTCCTCTGTCTTTTGAGTCTGTGCTGACCATACAGTGCTGGCAATTGTTTAGTTTTTATCCCACTCCTTAGTGTTTCCAGTAGCAATAATTAAATAAATGAGACAGTGAGTTTGACGAATGAAATTCATTCTTCCAGCACCATGTACCACAGGCAAGATTCTTCAGCAGAGATACCAGAACAATTTTTCAGGGTCAGTTTGAGGCTTTAGTACTGACACTTCATGAATGTGAACAGCCGTTTGCGGGAGAGGTGCAGCAGAAGGAGGAAAGCAGAGCTATTCTGCATGCTGCACGTGACTCCTGCATGCAGGCAACTAGACCCCTATCTACTTAAGACATAACCCAGAAAAACAGTTCTGTCCAAGAAGGAACGTAGGCATCTGCTTAGCTTTAAGCAGACGCTTCAGTATGGGCATACATTTATAGGTCCGTTATATGTCTTTCCCAAATACTGGTTACAAAAGGGAAGAAAAAATGAACTCCTGTATATTGTTTTTTGTCTCAGGAACAAATAGTGCTATGGTCACAAAAAGAGAGTAAAATAATTCTCCCCATAAGCTAATAAGAGAAGTTCCAATTTTCATCCCAAATAAACCAAATAAGTTTGGCTGGATACTCCCCAAAAGAAAAGAAAATTATGGGGGGTGGGGGATGGTGTGTGTCGGAAGGGAAGGGGATGAGACCCCACCACATTCCATTGGACAAAAAACCCAAAGATAGCAAAACTCGGTTGTGAAAATTTTCCTAATGCTAATACCTTGCTTTTCCCATGTAATAAATATTGATCCAGTGTTTCCCAAAGAGCATTTCCCTCTATTTTTATCTTTGCAAGCAGAGCCAAAAAGTTCTCTTGTCATGAAAACAGAATTCCTGCTTCTTTTCAACCTGATTTCTTCTTTAACAGCCCGAAGTTAAGGAGGTTCTGTTTTACAGGAAAAGTTCCAGACAAGCCTCATAGTAACATCATGCTGCAGGTTTCTCCAGTTTAACATGGGGCACAGCTTGGCCTGCTCTTTGGTATTTATAGATCTCCAGCTACTTGATACCTGCTTTATACGATATTGTGAGAAACACATTATTGTATTTCATTCTTCACAGTCTTCACCCTTCTCCCTTATATCTGTTTTTCAGGGATTTTTCATGTTCCTGTTTCACTGTCTTCTAAATTCCGAGGTAGGTAACCAAATGGTGTTAACAAATTCGATGTTACTGAATTCAAATAACATGAGTGTAAAACATGGAAATACTTTCTCCATTATCCTTGCCTGTTATGCTACTGATTTTTTTTTCCCTTTCAATTCATACATGACAGTTAGTGACTTTGTGGCTTGTGGCCTTTCGACAATGCTTGACATTTATTTTATTTAACATAAGAAAGGTTTTAAAAATATGTATAATAGAAGGCATCTCAAGACTAAGGAAAGAAGCTCTCCTGAGGGCTGTAGGGATCGAGCAGCTAAACTGCAAGAATTCTTCTTGAAAAGTTCATTCTGACCATAGAAGAATTTTATTCTTACCATAGAAGTGTAACTCAGCTACTCTAGAGCAACATGCGCAGATATTTCCAAGTGTCTGGGTGAAAAAGAGATCTTTATTTCCAATGTGCCTGGACAAGGAATGCCCACACATTATAAAGAAGCACAAGAAGATGGGTCTGTTGGGGACCCGAGCAGCCTGTCCTGCAGCACATGTCCAATGTGCCAGTGTCTGCCCTGACAGCTCAGTTGTCAAAGCCCCTCGACCTCACTCAGCAATTTGGCTCTGGGCCTCACTACTGCCACTTCTAAATTGTAATTTTTATCTTTCTTACTGCAGTTTGAGTTTCTTATTTCCTGTTTTATCTACATAAAGTGTAGAGAGTTCCCTTCCCTGCCACTGTAAAGGGAAGACTGTTAAGACTTGCCCTGTTTTCCCTGGTGTTCTCTTGCTTAAACAACCTGAGCTTCTCATAACGTGCATTCACTTGATCTGTGGTCATCCTCACTGCTCTCTTCGAGGCTGTCTCTAGCTGGTCCCTGTTTTCCCTGGGATGCTGGACACAGTACTGTAGCTGAGGCCATGCCAGTGTAGAATAGGGCAGAAAGATTACTGTGTGTGTTTGGCAGCTTTTGCTCCTCCTGACAAGATGTTTTTCATCACAGCATCATAACACTGGTCAGTCACTTACAACCATTAATCCTTGATAAGTCTCACCTACTTGCCTAAAGAATGACAGTCTCACCATCTTCTCTTTACGCAGCTGATTGTTTTCACCTTGGTGAATTTTCCTGCACCTATAGGGAATTTCATCCAGCAGCTTTAAGTGCTATCAGTTTTCAAAAGACTGGCAGCCGTTTACATCCGTGTCTCGCATCCTTGCATTCTTTATTTTTAACAAGATGAATGGAAATACAGTCATACCGTGGACATCTAGGAGGATGGGATAACCCAGATATCACAAAAATATTGCCAATGAAATGAGACATCAGTGAGGTTATACAATGTGTTGTATTTAAAGTGTGGGTCCTTGAAAAGTGAAGTTAAATCTTAAAGCAATAAATATACAGAAAAATGAAGGGGCAGATTGTTTGTTGGTTTTTAGTACAGTGACAGTAATGTGGAGGAAGGATAAGGTTGCACCTGTGAAAACAAACACAACTTTTTCTAAAGTTCTTTCTACCTGGTTTATTTTTTTTTCCCAAAGGTTAGAGCTGCCTTTAAGCACAAAACCAAGGTCTGGTCCCTTACCAGTAGTTCGACTCGCAACATCAATGTGAAACCCTTCAATTCAGACATTGTGAGTATTCCTCCTTTCTTTTTTTTTTTTTTTTTTTGACAGTGTTCCACATTAAATTCTATTGGTAATAAGAGGACACAAGAAGGTACATGGGTATTTTTAGTACCTAACCTAATGCATGGTGTAGCCATGAATCAGCAAGTATTAAGTTGCAGCTAAAATATCTGTTTGGAAAGCAAAGGACAAAATTCTGCTTTCTTGTAAACTATCAAGTAGAAGTAAACAAAGGCTTATGAACTCTGGAGTATGGGCCCGTGGGACTGTTCCCACCAATTGTAATGGACTTCCTATTATGCATTCAAGCAGCATTTTGGCAATGTATTTCTCTGATGATGATGGCCTTTTGAATAGGGCACTTTTACATTTAAGCCTGAGGAATAAACTCTTAGAGAAGTCAATATATGAATATGCTTTTCTAGCCCTCCTTAAGTTGTCTTGAGGAAAAGGCATTTGTTTTTCAAAGAACCAGACTTCTGCAGTTGTAGGTACAATTAAGTGATTGCTGCCAATCACCTTAGATCCTGGCAATAACTGTTTAACACTCCTTTATGGCATACGCTCTCAAGACTCCATGACAGTGCTGCAATGTAAATGGGATCTTTCAAGCTTTTATTTCATCCAGACAAGAGTGGTTTAGCAAAATAAATAAATCTATTTTCAATATTATTTTGTTTTCCAGATGACTGGGAACAGGCCAGGCACAACCCCCACAAAGCTGAACACCTGGGATAAAAGCACCAATTCAGCCAACCGCATTGATTTGTCAGCAGTCTGACAGGAATAGCAGCTTCTCAGTGAAAATCAAGCCATACATTCAGGATGTCTGACACAGTGTCCACCAGTTTTTTCTCACTGTTAAAACCAGTAGAAAACTGCTTTTTTTTAATCACTGCCTAATAAATTGGAAATTGCCATATTGTTTTGTCGAGTGAATAGCCCTCATCTACTTGCCTTCGACTCTGTAACCCATTCTAGCACTTGGCTGTTAGCAATATCTGTACAAAGAACTAGCACAAATATACACTGGATGGTTTTGTCAGCGATGATGAAAACACTAGGTATGCAAAAAGGGCTTATTGCTAACTGAATCATTCCAGCTCCCAGAACTGAGGAAAGGCAACACGCCTCTGGAAAGATGGACTTCTGTGTTCTAAAATGAAATGCTTCCCATTGTGATGTTGTAATGGGGCTATTCTCATCTTGCTGTGCACTCTCTGTTTACATTTATTACCTTACAGAATCCAATTATTGAAGTGAAGCTTATTCAAAATACAGAGTGTGGTGATTAATTTAAATGCTACAAGGAAGCCAGGACTTGAGAGAGAAGCAGGTTCCAGCTACTCCACTCCCAACATGGGCGTGGAATTAGCAGAACTAATACACATGTGACGAGGCAGGTTAACAGCATATGTAACATGCAACACTTCCATACATGGCCCATTAGTATTTTAGCTATTCCTGTTTACGTCATACCTATAAAAGGCAGAAATGGCTACAGTTGTCCTGTGGCAGTCCACAGCATTTCTATTGCTGACATACTGCAATACAAAGCATGTGTATTGCTTTGCCTGAAGCTTTTGGATGCAATCAACAACTGTCCATCAAGTGCATTTCACAAATGCTTTTGGAGATCAAAACCTGGCACCGTGACTTACCTTTCTCCTTTTCCTGGTCAAATCTGGACGCTGAATTCCACCTGCAAAAGTGTAACACGATGATATACTGTGAAGGCAGCCCAAAAACTACAAATAAGTCTATGTATTGTTACCTACAGACATCTTTTAAATAGGTGTCTGCAGATTCTTTTGTGGTTTTAAACTCTGCTCAGCACTTAATCGCTTCTGCTTTAGTATTGCTATGAAGTATCTTTAAGGAGAAGAAAAGCTACTGCAATTTTTCTTCTGACCAGCAATTTGCAGGTTCTCAGAAGGGATGTTTGGAGCACAAGGGAGTGCAATCTGAAATGCACTAATGATACACCTCTCCAGCTGGGAGTAAAGCAGATTATAAACCCCAGAAGGTGATCAGAGCCCCTAAATCTTTGCCTTTCTCTTAGGAGTTACTCAGCAGCAAGGGGCTCCAGAGCAGTTTCCAAAGATGTGACCCTCTTCACAGAGTGGCTTTGCAGCCATGTCTCCTGATCTCCATCTCTTCCTTGTTTGCAGTAGCTGTTTCTCTAGCAGACTAGGGGTACCGGTTTACAGGACTCACCAAGGTAATTGGCTTTCCTAATACACTGGGCTATCAAAATGATACAAAAGAAGGCACATAGGCAATTCTTCAATTTAATATTTTTGCTAAGAGGTTTTGTGTTTATTTTTTTTTCTTAATTAAAGGTTTGTAACTTCAGCAGTTCAGACCATTTCTGGTCCAAGTTAATCTATCAAGATATCTGCTATTGCTTTCCAAAAGAAAAGGTATTTGCACCCTAAGGTGCAGGGTGAAAATTGTTCATTGGATAGTAAATTTGAAAAGAAAAGAAAGTAAAAGTAAATTGATCTTCAGGGAACTGGTAACATTGATCAATTAGGACTGAATTTAGTGAAGTGTTTAATCCAAAAGACATGGAGTTGAAATTTTAGAAAACATCAGTGCATTTAATTTTTGATTGATCCAAACCAAGTTTTCTCCCTGTTTCTTTCCTGCACGAATTAAAAATGTTCCAGTCAAGACCAACCTTTTCTGCCTTCTCCCCTTCCTGACCAAGCCTTGTTGGTTTGGTTACTAAACAGAAAACCAGTGGTCCACCTAAATCTGTGGCTACAAATTAAAACATTCTACAGAAATTATCTTTGTTTGCCTCTATATATGCTGGAACAGAGCCAAATGTGATGTAGTGAGCATCACACACATACATGCATGAAATACATAGGCTTCTAACAAAATAGCTGAACTTGTTGACAGCTAACTCTAAAAAGGTGGGTCAGTAAAAGCTAAATGGCTGCATCTTTGTTTTGGCTTTTGTGTGTGCCTTTTTTTCCTAACCTTTTCTACATTGGATTGTGTTACAGCTGTGCAAATATATGGACTTCTCTTGGCCTGAGAATGATTATTTTTTTCCCCCAAAAGGCAGAGTAGAAGGAGCCCTTGGAATGTATGGAGGCGACTGTAACAGAACAGTACTGTGATAACAGAGTTCAGTGTCTGTATTGTGTGCAGACAATGTATTTAAGCATATTTTTTATACTGGAGCATGCGTTTTTCTGTGTGGGTTTTGTTTTTTTCTTTACACTGAGACTGTGGATATAGATTCAAACCCTCCTTGATCATTTCTCTCCTAATCATTGTACTATAGCACAAACAGTTCTGTGAATGAACCAGAGGACATAAAAAAGCTTTCTTGAAAAATAAAATAAAAAATCTTGATTTTAAGACTATTCCCTTCTACGTAATTTTCATTGCTTCCATTTCCTCCTGTACCGATGTACATTGGTCACCTTTGTCACTAGCCAAGGTCTATTTTAAAAAACCAAACATGTGCCATACACATGACAGTAGGAAATGACAGTAGTATAAAGGGCTAAATCTGTTTTTCATCCAGGTATGCCGTATTTTAAAATTGTTCATCAAAAGTAAGAAGGGCATGAAAATGGTTTTGGTTTGATACTTCAGAATGTGACATAGATGTATTATATATTGAGGGAGCATTTATTATCCTGTATCTGCTGAGATCCGCTGCGGATAACCTGCATCCCATGTTTTAACTTTTGAATGTTCCTTGTGATGAAGCAGTTTATCTTGTTGGATATGTCACACGAGGTTAGGAGCTAGAACACTGTATTTAGAACACTAAGTTTGGGATGGGGTTTCTTCTGTTTTTGATAAACTTGTAAAATAACCCAGAAAGTACAAATGTGGTCCATTGCCATCTAAGTCCTTCTTTTTTTTTTTCCCTTTCTTGTTTGATTTAATGTATTTTTGTTGTTACTGAATGCAGCAAATGTACTGAATAAGAACTGCTCAAATGAATCTTTAAACAATCTTTTCCCGTCCTCTGTCTTTTGAAGCCTTAAAATCCTGTAGTTTATTTATGGGCTTGTATATAGCAGCTATTGCAATATTTTTTTTCAGGACAGCATCATTTTCTCAATGGTATGAAATCTTAATTGAATGAGATGTGAGTTTTAAAATAGGTACTATAGCAAGAATGACTTTGCCTGTAAGTAGTAAAATAATTTAGTTTTGTTGGTTTTTTTCCCCCCCAAATAAATAAGAAATCTTAATTTCCTAAAAGAGCTTTGTATTTGTGCAGTTTTTTCTTTTATCATGGGTTATAAAGAACAGCATAACAATTAAGGCTCCCTGGGATTATTATTGTTGTGATTAAACAAGCAGAGCTTTACTCATGTAAGAAGTCCTACTATATGCATCAGGTGCATCTAGGTAATGTGCAGACAATATTTTTGTATGAAAGCTTACACCCACAGAATATACTGAGGAAAGTGTTTCCCTCCCCTTTAAGAAAGGAACCTATTTTATAAAGCAGCTCCTGCCGATTATTTCTTCTAACCCAATTATTCCAGCATCCTGATTATTCCAGCAAGGTCAGTTCCTATGTGAAAAAAAATGCCATTTTTAGATATGACAAACAGATTCTGTCTCAGACTTAGACAGGAAGCTTCTTATTCTACCAGATCTCTGCAGACAGCACTGTATATGTGTGTGTGTATATATACGTGTACACACACTCACTCAGCTATATACATACACACTGTACATGTCTATCTACATGTAATGCTAAAAAAATATTTATACATCTTTCAGATGTCTCTTCCTGTCTCCACACCAGCAGCAGCCTCTCCTGTATTTTCTGTGGTTGGGGACAGATAATTTGCTGGATAGAAGTGGGGTGTACACACAATAATTAACTGTCCATGGTAGTTGGCACTCTCCTGCAGCCAAATAACTGTAGCAACTACCAGCTGCCACCAGCTATCCATGTTTTGGATGCCTGGGAGTGCAGGCATGGTCAGAAAAGATGCTGCTTCAGAAATGCCAGGGGGTTTGTCATTGCTCTGCTGTTACCCTGCTGCGTGACTGTCAGCAAATAACTTTTCCTGTCTATGTGTTTATGCCACCGGTGAAATGAAGCCAATGATACTGCCCTCCTCGTAAGTTCTTTGAAACCTGCAGTTGACAAACTGAGCATTTATTATTAAATACTGATGCTACACAGTCATATTTTGTTCTTCACCTATGGCTGGCTCCAGTGCTGAGGACAAAGGCAGTGTATGGTGTGGCCCTTCACCATTGCCCTGTCCGTCCAACCACTGCATTACCTATTTATGCTCTGCTGTGTCCTGTTACAATGGAAAGCATCTGTTAATTACTTTTTTCTAGCAGCTGCAGAGATGGCCTTCTCATTGTGGCTGCCACCGCTTCTGTACACATGGGAGCATCCACGCGTGTGAAGTAGGGCCAGCAGGTCCACCTGCCCTGTACGCTGCATCACGGCAAAAGCAGGGAAGGGCTTTGATGATGCCCAGACTTGCATCAAATAGGTGGGAGTCCTCTTTACCTTCAGGACAGCCAACCTGTAGCCTTACCAACAGAAAGAGATCTTCCGGGACTTAGTACAACCAGTGCAGCCAGCCCAAGGTTCAGCTCTCACTTGAGCGGCTCAGAGACCGAAGTTTTGGCTCTAGGACTAGTTTCACATTGCAGGGCAATGGTTCGTGATGAAGTGCCTCACAAAAAAAAAGGTGGTTTTTTTTTTTTTTAAACTAATGCATATTGTATTATAACCTCCTTACTGCTACATTTTCATCTGAAACTGTAAATCCAGAAGTGTTACATCTGAAAGAAGAAACAGCTCCAAAAGCATGTCATCACAGGGGTGCAATTCTGTCGATGCCATGTTTTCAAGGTTAAAGCTAGTTCTAGTATGATTAATAGGCTACCAGCTGCCTCCTCTATGTTGCAGAGCTGTGTGGATGTGGTGGGGTGATGATGGGAAGTTAAATAGGAGGAGAATTATGTGATGAAGAATAACTAGAACAATTATACCCCAAAAAATTAAAGATTGGAATATAGATGGGAAAGGTGTTTCATCATCTTTCAATATGCATTACAAAGAAACTTTCCTCCCTTTATATTCCCCCAAATCATGTAGCAAGGCATACATAAAAGAACGCTTTCTTGCTACTCTGTGAAATATAGAGTGTATTTTTAACATTTATCATACATGACAGAGTAATAAATTAGATAATTTCGGCACTGGTTTACATCATATTTGCCTTTAAAAATATTTTCCTTATCTCTATGTTATGCTTGGATGACTCAATGTAGCATGTCATGGATAGTTATTGCTATAATTGCCCTTGTTCACACAATTTCTTTCGCAATAATCCCATATGTTCTTGAAATTTGGAGGCCATATTTCATCCTGTCAAGGATGATTATAATACTAAATGTACCACTGACATCAGCATCTTCAGCAGGTACTGACACATGACAGAACTCATGAGCCCTAAGGCACATTTAAGCATTGTTCAGTGCATCTTTACTGAACAGCTTCCTTGACCAGTCGCTAATTTGCTAAAGCTAATTCCCAATAGAGCAGTTTCAGGCTAATTTACCTATACCAAAGGCAACTGAAATTGTCTCTCCCCGTGGCAGTTTCTGTGGTTACTGTACAAAAGCAGGCTTGACTGGGCAATCCATGTGGTCCTTTAAGCATTCTCCAAGCTAAGCAAGGATCGAGTGTAGCCTCAGCAAGCTTGCAGATGACACCAAATGGAGCAGGAATGTCGATCTGCTTGGGGTAGGAAGTCTCTGCAGTGGGAGCTGGATAGGTTGGGTCAATGGGATGAAGTTTAACAAGACCAAGTGCCGGATCCTGCACTTTGGTCACAACAACCCCAGGCAGTGCTACAGGCTTGGGGAGGAGTGGCTGGTGCTGGGGGTGCTGGTGGATAGCCAGGTGAACATGAGAAAATGTCTTATAAGGAGTGTCTGAGGGAACCTGGGGTTGTTTAGTTTGGAGAAGAGATGGCTGAGAGGAGACCTTATTGCTCTCTACAGCTGCCTGAAAGGATGTTGTAATGAGGTGGGTGTTGGTCTCTTCTCTGAGGTGACTAGGGATAGGACAAGAGGAAATGGGCTTAAGTTGTGCGAGGGGAAGTTTAGGTTGGATATTAGGAAAAGGTTTTTTACTGAGAGAGTGGTGAGGCCTTGGAACAGGCTGTCCAGGGAGGGGGTGGACTCACCATCCCTGGAGGGGTTCAAAAAATGTCTAGATGTGACACATCTAGACATCAGGACATGGTTTAGTGGTCATGACAATATTTAGTAGACAGTTGGACTCGATCTTGAAGATCGTTTCCAGCCTTAATGATTCTATCTTTCTATAGTCGGGGGGAAATGTGCAATAAAACATAAATTTTTACCTTCCAAAGGAGTCTCAAGTTAAGCAGCAAAGATGGAATGCTCTATGGAAAATCGGGATCCTATACAGTAGGAGTTTGACAACTTACAGTTCATGTTATGTTGACTATAGCATGTTTCCTTTTGGCATTTTTGTTTCAGATTCTGCACAGGTCAACTAAATGTGAACATGTCTTCTCACTTAGCCAGTCATCTATCACTAATTTGTCATACTTTACAATCTCCGAAAGAATCAGAGCCTGAAAAAATAGAAGTTAATTAAAGATGTCAAAGCTTTTGTATAGGGTTCTCTAACTGGTACACAGAGAAGGATAACCATGCACAGGGTGTACATATGCAGCTCCTAGCAACACCTTCCCACATCCACTTTCATCACCCTCTTCCCTGTCTATACACTGGCAGCAGAGCCAGCATACATGCCTTCTATTTCCTCTCTGCCACAGGATAGCTTCTGCTTCTTTCCATAATACTGTCAAGGAACTTCCTCCCTCTCAAACTTACTAAGGAAAGTGAATAATCACGGAAAAAGTCATGTCAATGCATTTGTCACAGACAAAAAGCCACACCAGTGGAGCAGTGCGGTGTTTTCTTTTTTTCCACTAGAGGAGCAAGAATCACCCAGAGTGTCACAAATCTGGATTTCTGCAATATAGCTGGAAAAAAATGTGTGAGAGACACTCTCTGCTTGTCTGAGGGGTCTCCAGTGTACAAGGCATTTCTGTCAGAATCAGTTATTATTTACACTTACTGAATTGCCTGCCTCAGACATTCAATACAGGATACGTTTATGCTGCAAAATAACTCATGCTGTGCTCTTCCATCTTAAGAGCAGAGCTTATTTGGATCAGAGTAGCCACTTAGGAGGATTTTGGCAGATAGGAAAGGGTAATATTTGTGCTATGACTTCAAGAAAGTAATTTCTATGAGTAATTTCTCTTTGAATCCACAGAAGCTGAAATCAAAGGAACTTCTGAAATTAAACTTACTTTCTAGTCTATCAACAGACCAGACCCGTGAAAGGAGCAGGCACTGCAAACGCAGACACTGAAGAGCCTGAAGTCCAGCACTTGCTGCCCTGTGCAATCACAGCTCTGCTCTGTGGGTCAGCCTTGCATGACAGCAATGCACGAGCATCTAATGGGAAAGCTGGCACACCGAGAGACCTGCCTAGGGAAGAAAGCAGGAGGAAAGGAAAGCATCCTTAGCTCTGTTTCCTGCCAGCACGGTAGGCTTGTGTTGAGGCTGAAGAAAGCTCCCCACCTCAAATGGGCTCCCCAGCCTGGGCACAGCACTGGCTCTCCCGCAGCAGAGCAAGGTGCTGCATCACTCGCCCCCCGCACCACCAACCTCCTCCTCCTCCAGCCACCTAAAACCTTCTGCAGAGCTCACGGGGGGGTGTGTGCACCCAGCAAATTCATGAAGTAACAGCTTGGCTTTCCCTATAACTGTTAAATTAGCCATGACTTGTAATGACAAACAACACCACATCTTGTAGAGCAAGTTTTAATAACATCTTTTTGTTAAGAAACTGTTTCGTCCCATGAACACCAAACTGTTCTTTCTGCAAGAAAAATACAGTGTCTCCTGGATATGCATGAGTACAATAATTTAACATGGAAAGAAATATCAGATAATTTTCTTCCTACATATCAAAGCTCTTCATTTAATAGAGCTATTTTTCAGATAACAGCCTCAGAAATGGCACTACAAGAAATGCTCATTGGGAAGCTCAAAATAGCTAAACTCTAGTTTCCTTCTGTGTACTATAATTTGTGAAACATTTTACTTTCCAACATAAAAAAAAATAAGAATTTAGAGATGCAGTTTGAAGAGAGAAGAAAAAAAAAAAAGAAAAGAGAAAAAAAGGGAAGGGAAGGGAGGGGAAGGGGAAGGGAAGAGAAAAAGAAAAGAGAAAAACAAACTCCAAAAAACAATAGCAGAAAACTGCCACACGAAATGAGTTATAAAAAGGCAGGCTGCACCCTTATTCTGTGTTTGGGCCAAGGGCCACAGACAGCAGCTCACTTTGTTCTATGGAAGTGATGTACAAAGTACACACTGCTTCTACACATCTTCAAACTCCCTGGTTGCAACACAGTAGGAGCCTGGCCAAAAATATGCAATTTCAATGAAGAAACAGGGGGATGCAGAGGATTTACTGATGGGTCAGAGTGCACATTAACCCCATTTTCAGAGGAATGGGGCTACCTGCCTGCGAGGGGCAGGGGAGACAGGGAACACCAAAAGGAGCGATATTTACTCTTCCGCTAAATATGAAATTCCTATACACCCCAGTAGAGTTAGTCAGCTGCTGCCGTGGCCAAAGTCACTGTTACTCCTTCAAATTATTCCTGCCAGTAAACAATAAAAGTCTCATACAGGATAAGTGATACTAAAGCATAATAACACATCACCTGTACAACCAGGGCCTCTCTGCTTCTGTCTGAATAAGAAGAAAGCACTCTATCATTCATGCTAGCACTGTTCCTACAGCTATTTTATTTCTACTATTGATGCAGTTTCAGTCAAACAGAGAGCTCTTGCCCACTGCTGACTTTGAGTTGAAAAGTATAAAAAAAATTTGTAAACTCTGTCTCTTTGTGCCAATAAAGTTGCAATCCATGTTAAACCACCCTTTTCAAGCAGCCTTCAAGAGTGAGTGCTGTTAAAGACCTAGCAACTTGATATTTGTTTGAGCTAGAAAACTCTGTAGAAAGAAAAGCAGAAAGGTTTGTTGTGTTTCATGTTACCTCAAAGTTCCTCACGGGTACATTAATTACTGTGCTTCAGTCTGTATGATTTTTCTGCAGAGCCTGAGGGCTGGACCAGAGCTATGACCCCTTGTTTTAATTGCACAAATTGACAGCATCCTTGTTTTGAGCAATTTGAAACCTAAATTTCTAATCTGACCACTCGTTGAAAACGTTTTTTTAATCCTTACTGCATTTTCAGTTTGAAATGCATTTTTAGTTCATCACATTTTAAAATAAATATGTTTAAAATTCCTGAATTCCCTTTGTCTCATCTATTCAACACTTTAAGATTTATTTTTAGTCACTTCTGTAGTCATTCTCCAAACCCCTTTGTTTCACTTATCTGGCACTACCTATTCAAGTGAAGCCAGAGCAGATGTCATAAACTGTAGGCATTTGTCTCCTACATGGTCTACAGTTACTGCTACTTCTGCAGTATCAATTTGAGGACTGGCATAGGGAAGAGGTTACGCTACCTCCACTTCTACCTTCTGCTTTTTCTTCCTACAGATGGTGGGCTTTATAAAATGAAATTAATTACAAGTCAAACTATTTGTCTAGGATGTGTGAGGCAGCTGGTCTCAGTTTAGACTAATCAAATACATTCACAGATCTTGTTCCCTTCTTCATTCTTTCAAGCTGGTTTTTGCAAACGTGGCAAGAACAGAACCCCATTAGTAGAAGCCGAAAGGCATGCACTTATTTTTGTACATCCTGAGGATC